>JAZHYW010059744.1:0-29080 GCA_037355805.1 Ixodes ricinus | reverse complement strand
TATGACGTGCCTCGGACAATGAATTGTCTAATGCCGCATTCACACTGTTAATGGCCGAGTCCCACTAGAGAGACAAACAGAATCAACCAACACCGACGAGCCGCAAGCCCGTGTGGCCAGCGCGGGAGGTTACCTTTGGCAGGCTTGTAGTCTCTATAGGCGCTCGTGAAGTAAGCACGAGGGATTGCGAGTCTGCCAAAGATACCTTCGCGTAATCATTGGAGGCCATTTTTGTGGGTGTTGTTTAGAGCCTATGCTCAGAGCGAGCTCACATTAAGAGGTTTTTAAGACCGGCAGTCTTGGCAGCATGGAATGCACGGCGCAGAAGAACTGTGGAAGCTCGCCATGAGCACACGCTCAGCAGTCGCGGACACAGCTATGGCCGCCAGTGAATACACCGTATTCGCGGTGACCTTGTTTGTTTGGCAATGAACTCAGTGGCGGCCTCTATTGGGTAGCCCCGGCACACTTACGGTTCACGTATATTTCCTGATTTTTTATTCATCATTCTTTTTGCCTAAGGGTGAATCAAGTCTGACAGCGCTATAAGTGACCACTTCTAGAAGATAGCGTGTATATTTTATTTCGAAAGTACTGCGAGACCCGTCGTCTAGTTCAGAACCGGAAGTGATTGGTGGCTATTTGCACACTGGCGCCACCACGTTTCAACTCCCGCGAGAAAGAGCGAATACTCCGTTCACCCTAAAGCTGACACTAGAAACTCCGCCTTCAGCGCGAGCTTTCTGCCCTTGCTAACACAAGTGTAAACGCGCAGACATGCGCAACCGAAGCTGTGCGGAAGCCAGCGAGCTCGCGCTGAAGGCGGAGCTTCTATATTTCAGCTTAAAGGAATACTAAACCAAACGTCTTAAGGCTGAACTCCATGGAACGAATTATGTGACGAATAACTGGCGAACGCCGCCCGACGGCACGCTCGCTTTGCGCGCGACGTAGCAGCCACTCTGTTGATTCCACGCGCAGAGCAAAAGCCGCCGGCCAAAATTCGTCGGTTATTCGCAGCATATTCGTCCCATGGAGTTCGGCCTTGCGATCCATAATAAGTGGCGCGCGTTCTTTCTACGAGCCAGCAGCAGCCGTGGTGCGCAAGCACACGCAACGAAACTGACATCATGGTGTTCCATTTGCGCTAAGATGGCAGTGAAATATATGGGCTTCGGGTCAAGGAGAATAAAGATAAACTTTTTATCTTCACGAGTGAAAGCTATGTGCTTGTTAGACCAAATAATCGACAACCTTTTACACCAGACCCTATGATGGAGATGAAAAGCTTGTCTTTATTCTCCTTTTCACCGGAGCCCAAAGATTTCACTGTTAATGCTCGTTCACACTAGGGTGCCTTCATGCGCCCTTTGCTTGGGGTGATGACATCTGGCCATTTTGTTTCGAACGCTTATTTTTATTTTTTGTTCTGAAGCGCGTGAGAGAGCGTGTCCCTGCACGCGCTCGTGGAGCTAACTGCGCTACGGCGACATTTTGTTTCCTACGATTTCTTTGTATTTTCTCTGTGAGCGCGTGCAGTCGGCATCGGGTACTACCACCGTGGGTACTACAAACGATGGCATCACCCTAAACAGAAGGACATCGAGGCACTCTAGTTCACACAGACCCGTATTCTTACGTTACGTTACGAAAACTCGCCGAAAAATCTGTGCTTCGTATTAAGCGTGGCAACCAATAGACCATTTGCTGTCTTACCCAAGCATCAAGGAGAATGCAGGGATTGGTGTTCCACGCGCCACACGCGCACGCCTTTCCTGTATAAAGATTCGAAGCAAATAACCAAACGAAAGGATTGACGAACGCGAATGCAAGATACCATTTGTTTTAGGTATTTGCTTTAGAAAATTTACTACTGCTGAGGCCAGCACTGCGGCGCGTGGAACACCAATCCCTGCATTCTCCTTGATGCTTGGGTAAGACAGCAAATGGTCTATTCAAGGAGATAGCCTGGCACGCGACATTCTAAACACGAATATTTCGGTGACGACGAGCTAGGACGGCGAGTTACCATGGCAACCAAGGACGCAAGGCTCGTCGTAATGTAACGTAAGGAGTTGAGCTCGGTTCAACTTTTAAAGACTGGTTTACAGAGCACCGTTTTCTTACGTTACATCTAAGTCACCGGAACATTCGCGTCTCGAATGTCGCGTGCCAGACTCTCTCCTTGAATTGGTAGCCACGCTTAATACGAAGCACAGATTTCCCGGTGACTTTTCGTAACGTGTACGTAATCTTACGTAACGTAACGTAAGGAATCGGGGCTGTGTGAACCAGCCTTTAAAGGCTCGTTCACACTGACCCGTTTTCTTACGTTACGTTACGAAAACTCACCGGGAAATCTGTGCTTCGTATTAAGCGTGGCTACCAATTCAAGGAGATAGCCTGGCACGCGACATTCTAAACACGAATATTTCGGTGACGACGAGCTAGGATGGCGAGTTACCATGGCAACCAAGGACGCAAGGCTCGTCGTAACGTAACGTAAGGAGTTGAGCTCGGTTCAACTTTTAAAGACTGGTTTACAGAGCACCGTTTTCTTACGTTACATCTAAGTCACCGGAACATTCGCGTCTCGAATGTCGCGTGCCAGACTCTCTCCTTGAATTGGTAGCCACGCTTAATACGAAGCACAGATTTCCCGGTGACTTTTCGTAACGTGTACGTAATCTTACGTAACGTAACGTAAGGAATCGGGGCTGTGTGAACCAGCCTTTAAAGGCTCGTTCACACTGACCCGTTTTCTTACGTTACGTTACGAAAACTCACCGGAAATCTGTGCTTCGTATTAAGCGTGGCTACCAATTCAAGGAGATAGCCTGGCACGCGACATTCTAAACACGAATATTTCGGTGACGACGAGCTAGGATGGCGAGTTACCATGGCAACCAAGGACGCAAGGCTCGTCGTAATGTAACGTAAGGAGTTGAGCTCGGTTCAACTTTTAAAGACTGGTTTACAGAGCACCGTTTTCTTACGTTACATCTAAGTCACCGGAACATTCGCGTCTCGAATGTCGCGTGCCAGACTCTCTCTCCTTGAATTGGTAGCCACGCTTAGTACGAAGCACAGATTTCCCGGTGGGCTCGTAACGTAAGCTTACGTAACGTAACGTAAGGAATCGGGGCTGTGTGAACCAGCCTTTAAAAGCTCGTTCACACTGACCCGTTTTCTTACGTTATTCTATGGAATACATTTGTTTCGAAGCAGAGCTTCTAGATGGCGCTTGCCCGTACTCTACAGCAGAGTCAGTGTATATGCTCCGCTTGCGGAGCAGAGTACCACAATGGTGCTCCCAGGGCTGCCATGTCGGATCCAAGGCCGGCCTGCGGGAAGCGACCATCGCATCTGCAAGAGACCCAAAGGCTGATGCCACCCTTTGTAGTACCTGATGCCGACAGCACGCGCTCACGGGTAAAATACAAAGAAATCGACGAAAACAAAAAGTCGCCATAGCATAGTCAGTGCCACAAACGCATGCAAGGACACGCTCTTTCACGCGCTTGTGAACAAAAAACAAAAATAAACGTGTGGGACAAAATGGCCAGATGTCTCCACCCCACGGTGGAAGAAATACATTTAGGTGGTGACTCTGGCCGCTCTTCCCGCGAGGAGCGAGCGACCAGATCGTGTTCGGAGCTAGCATCGAACCAGGATCGCTAAACTCGTCAAACACAAAGTTGGGCACGAAGTTCGCAGAGCGTGCTGATTGGACACTCGCGACGTTGGCGTCACGCGGGACGAGATGTCAATCATCCAAGCTCTCTCGGTGCTCGAATTCCAGCGAGAATGTTAGGCAAAAAGTTGTAGCGAGCTTCATCGGAGCGCGCGCGAGCAACACCGTGGGGCCAGCCGATTGAACGGGCTGCACTGATGACGTCGCGCCTGCGTGTCCCTACATCCCTACGCCGCGATAGAATCAATGAAACGTAGATTGTACCTAGGCGGGCTGTGAATACTCTGAACTTTGTCGTCGCAAGATTGTCGTTTGTGGAAGTTATTGGTGACGACAAAGTGACGTTTCACAACTTTGGGAAGGAGTTATTTGAGGCCAAAATCTTCGCTTCGGAATCGAGGCGAAGATTAAACTTTGTGATATTGTGGAGCCTTGCACGGTGTATGCGGTCTTAGAGCTCATCTTCCGCCACTGTTAACAACGCCACCGGGGTCACCCACAAGCGTTATGTATAGAGACGTCGGTAATGTCTGAGAGATGAGGGGGCGAGGGGGATGGCGAGGAAAAGCCGTGGAACGGGGGAAAAAAAGGTATAACCAACACAAACACACACTCAAATAGGGGTAAGGAAGGGCCATAGAAATTGTTCGGGAGAGAGAGAGAGAGAGGATGGGGTGATAGTAGTGAAGAAGGGGGATATCCCTTCCCCCGAATTCTTAGAGCGCAACTCTTATGCGCCCGTTTCGAGCTTGAGCGACGTCGCCGTCGGCGTAACCGCGCGCGCGTTGCATTATGGGACGTTTTTTCACTAAATTTAGCGGGGAAATTGACGTCACGTAATTTTAACATCAATTAGGTTTCCCCGCTAAATGAGAGGCAAGCAGGATAGGAAGAGGGGGGGGGGTGGAGGGGCATACCCTCCCTTCCGTACCCTCCCCTCCTCCTCCTCAAGAGCTGCGCTTTAATTCGACATTACACAAAACTGCAAACGTCTGCCATTTTTTTTTTATTATAACTCTTTGAAATGTTATTCTCCGGGGCTGGGGCGATATCCCCCCCCCCCCCCCTTCCCCCCTCTTTACACCCTTATGCCCTTTGCGCTCCCTTTTTCGACGCCACTTGGTGGGGTGGGGGGGGGGGGTGAATCGCCCCCCTCCCCGTTATTCTGTTTCGACGACCCTGCTTAGAGGCGTTCTAACTGAGCGATGACAAGGAACAGCACAGCGTGCAATTTTCGAAATTATGGTTCTAGAGATTCTGGAATTAAAACGGGGCGCGTTCCATGAACTTACGAGCGGCCATGGCAGACTTTCAATCGAGAGGCTCGTGCCAGGGCTCGTTTTGTGCAGGCGCGTTCAGTGACGTCCTTTTATAGTTCATAACTTTGACGTCAGGGTCAGGATTATCAGTTGTGAACGACAAATTTGATGGTGCGTGTTCGAGTCGACGGTGAAAAGTTTGGTTGTGTACGAAGAAAGCTTGGTGTTCTCGCGTTCTCGAAACATCACCGTCAATATTGACAAACTGACATTACTCTTATTTCAGTTGATGAATGCAGAATTAATCCCAGTTTGGCTAATCTTTGAAAGTCTATCATAAAATTATTTTATCTCCCGCTGATGGGGGACAACTGCCCGGAAGCCAAATCCGTCCAAAAGTGGACAATGCTACTCGGCTGGTTGTTACCTAGCCACGTCGGGCTACACTCTGATCAAATTCAAAAGGCCGAGATAAATAAAAGGGACGACAGGGACGTTTTTTTAGTAAATTCTGCTTTATCGGTGGAGATAAGAACGATGCCAGACTATCAACTTTGACGGTGTCGATTTTAGAATGCAATTACCCAAGCCTCCGCTGTGCTTTTTAGAGACCATCAAGGTCGCAGCTGATAATCTTCATCGTGACATTATACGTGTACGAACCACGTTCGTCTCCGCGTGCTTTCTCGTGCCGCTCTAGCTCGGCGCCTAGGGAGTAGCAGGGATTTTTCGCCCTTACAATGAAAAACGTCACGAAGATATACGGATCTGCGGGTTTGTGAGAAAAGAAAACTTCGCAGCAATCTTTCAGCTCCTCCCCCCGCTATGTCATAACACAAAGAAAGTTGTGTCTGACGAGTTTAGCGACCCTGGGTATACTCTGTTTCACCTTATGATGTACCGCAGGAAAGGCTACAAGCGCGAGCTCCTTGCTCTGGGGCACATCTTGGCGGCACAAGCTCTCGTGACTTAAGAGCGGCTGCCAACGCTATGAGCTCGCGCTTCTATACCTTCGCTGCGGTACAACATAAGGTGAAACGAAGTATAGTTACTTCCGCGCCGCCGCGGAGGGCGCTGAGGTGTGAGCACCGTGGGTATGAGGTCTTTCCTCGGCGGCCACGGTTTCGGGGACGTAGCTTGCTCGCCTTTTTCGCGGTGTGGTGGTGGTGTGCGGCCAGTGGCTGGACTCATGTTTTGCTTTGGTGCTGTGCCGATCAAAGGTGCCACCATCGTGCACGAAGGTGAGCCCTAACCCGGAAAAGAAGTCATGCTATAAGGATGGGAAAGACGTGCTTCGTTCCCAACTGCAATTCGGGGTACCGGAACTGTGCAGAGCGAGTGTCCTTGTTGAAAGCTCCATCGAATGACGCTCGCCTGGAGCAGTGGCGTCGTGCAATCCCGAGGGCCGATCGCAAGTTACTACCTAGTCTCCTCATCTCGTTGACCAAGTGAAGACCAAGCTTCACAGTCTAATTTCTGTCGAAAACTGGGAATGCGAAGATGTCCTGACAGAAAAGGCTCAAGAAACCAAGGCTGTGGACTGCATTCTATATTATGTAACTGGGTTTTTGAGCGTGAAAATAAAAAAAAGCTACACGCTGCCCTGCATGCCGATTCGCTTTCAGCATCGACAAAAACACTTCTGCTGAAGCAGCACGACAAACGTGAAGAACAGAGGAGGCCTTATACACCCCAACAAGAACCTTTTCCAGCTACTGAAGAAAGCGGAACAGTTCTTCGTGGAAAATAAAAGCCACCAGACTGTCTACTGGGACACAATCGACAGTGTTCTTGACACATGCACAATAACGTTTCCATGCGCTGAACACAAAGAAGAAACAGTTGCCCAGTTGCTCCACTACTACTTCAGCATGCGAATGCGACAGCACTGGCAGCATATTACCATGAGTATGAACAAACAAGCTCAAGAAAAGAAAAAATTTGCAAGCAGCGCTCGTCTTAGTTTAAGAGCATGGGCGAGAAACACAGGATGTAGGAGATTGCGTTCTTTGGTAGTATGCAGTGAATTCAGCTTTTGTGTACATTTTAAAGGGAAAATATTTGTCAGGTATTTTTTTACAGATGAAAAGTAATTTATGTCTTATAACCACTTCTATTGTTTGACTTTCAGCCACTGTGTCATCATGTCAGTCAGTATGTCATCATACTGTGTCATCATTTCAGTCACTATGTCATCATAAATATAATTTTTTTCTGCTCACAAGGTTTGTATATTCCACAGTATAAGTTGACATTGTATGTATAAACCATTTGTAATGCTATAACCTTTATGCGCATGTAAAGAATTATTTGGGCCCGACTATGTAACATATAATTTATTTTTTTCAATAAGAAGGCAGGAGCAGGGTGGAAAAAATCACCCGACCTTCTATAAAGCCACGCATTGTGTGTAAACAATTTACAGAACTGTTACCAAACATGCTGTTTGACAAAACATGCGAGCACGACCCAGCTGTTTACTCTAAATTACTCTAAATTATTGAAGGCCCAGTAGATTATGCCGAGAAGTTTTATATTTATACGAGTATTTTTGTCACGTTAAGTTATCATCGGAATGTTCTCATTTAAAGAAACAGGAACCGCACGGGGGAAAAGGCAATCAGTGCCAGTGCGCCAACATAAATTCATCATTTCACTACACAGTACACAGGGACCGAGTAAAGAATGCATAATTTCCTTCAGCAAGGCCCCTACACAAGCCTTCAGAAGCCCCCTAACTTGCGCGCCATCTATCCTCGTGCGCGTGAAGCGCGCTCGCGCCCCGAACATAATGTGGTCGCCGCGCGAGACAGAGAGTCATCACCTAAATGTATTTCTTCCACCGTGCTCCACCCTAAGCAAAGCGCACGTGAAGGCACCCTAAGACGAATCCCGGACAAAAGCTCACCGGACAAAAGCTCACCCATTATTTCACAGATCCGGACAAAAGCTCACCCATTTTTTTCACAGACCCGGACAAAAGCTCACCACGAGAAAATTTCATGTTGGTCTTAACACGAGTGCGGACAACTTAGGTGCATGCGTGCGACACAAAAAGGCAACGATAAATTAAATCTGACAGGCGCATGGTTTGTTGATTTTAATAGAAACAAGTTTATTTATCAATTGGTTAGAAGCGAATGCAGTCCCCTACTAGCTCCAGCAGTCTTATTAGATCTCGATGTGTATGCAAGCCCTCGCAAATATTTCTAAGACGACTCTACAGGCGCAGAGTGTTTTTCCGCACCCGCTTTACTGTGGGCTCACCTCTCCGGGCTTGTGTCAGTGCCGTGTCAACGAGCGCCTGATTTTGCTGTAGGCATTCAATCAGCCTCAAGACGTTTGGATGGGCGTGGCCGGCGAGCTTCTGGAACCCGGTACTCCATCCTTCGCAGGCGTTGTTCATCCGGTCTTTATCTTGAAGAGTGGCGTCGCACATATTCCACCGTACCGGGGGAAACTCCGGTCGTCGTCGGCGCAGGGTCAGGCGAAGGGAAGAATTCGCTCTGGGTGCCGCCGCAGATGGAACAGAAGCATAACGGAAGCGGCCGTTGACATACGTGCAATCAAAATAGTCCAGCAGGTAGCCGATGTCACCGGTAGACTTTTCCCTGGTGGTTAGTTCTTGTGGAACAAGCTGTGGTGGAAGGAACTCGAGCCTATCTAAAATCCCGCACAGTTTTCTAAATAGACCATTTGCTGTCTTACCCAAGCATCAAGGAGAATGCAGGGATTGGTGTTCCACGCGCCGCACGTGCTGGCCTCAGCAGTATTAAATTTTCCAAAGCAAATACCTAACACAAATGGCATCTTGCACGCGCGTTCGTCAATGCTTTCTTTTGGTTATTTACTTCGAATCTTTTATACAGGAAAGGCGTGCGCGTGTGGCGCGTGGAACACCAATCCCTGCATTCTCCCTGATGCTTGGGTAAGACAGCAAGTGGTCTATTGGTCATCTGCCTTGTACTTTTGCAAAAGGCCCAACTCCCGTTCTTTCAAAGTATTTTTTAAAAATTCGCAACTCATTGGTGGATGGGGTACAAGTTCTCCTAAAAATGGTCCAATGTCCATCGCGTCCGCACTTTATTCAAACCCGTGTCTCGCCCGGGTAGCAAAAAAAAAAAATCGAGGTGAGATTTTGCTTGGGTCTGTCAAAAAAACGGGTGAGCTTTTGTCCGGGTCTGTCAAAAAACGGGTGATCTTTTGTCCGGTGAGCTTTTTTCCGGTTACCCCCTAAGACAGTCTAGACATAGAAAAAAAACACATTGATCCGAAAAGGCTCAGCAATCGAGTGCGCACCCAGTGCCAACATTTTCTCTTCCGCAAACACTGTGTCACAGAACGCAATAAAAAAAAAAAGCGCTTCTTTGCCCGAATTGAATCAATCACCTGCACAAACCGCATACGTGTAACTTTGTAACTTTCATGGCTTTTTATAAACAAATTTGTAAAGGTTAAAAAAAAAAACTCCCTATATATATGTATATATTTTGCCGCGTGCATAACCCTCCACCAGAAATATCGCGGATGGAAAAGGCTCGACGAGCGGAAACTGAAAATAAAGGTTTAATCGGCGAACTTCTGTCAGAAACAAAAGAAGGAATGCGTCGGCACAGCAGCAGCGTACGTCGCGGCTCCCCGTCGCGGCGTCGGCGGGACAGCTGGCTGCAGGAGCGCGAGGAGCGAGAGTGAATGTGCCTCGTCCTCAAGAATCGGAGTGAGTCGGCAAAAGGTCACGCTCGACTCCTGATCTACTACGGTCGGCATCTCGAACATTCGACCTGGAATGACCGCTACTGACTAGGCAAAGTCATACTAGCCTCCTTATCTTTTACACTCGGGGTAAGAGCAAACACGAATTTTCTAGATGTAAGGAGAAGCGTCCCTTCTCGTTTATGCATGCGGCAATATAACTTACCCGATGTTATTATCCAGCGCTTTCGCTACGTGGGGTCTTACTCTAAAACTGAAGAATCAGTAGGATTTTTTCTGATTAAAAGCAGGTTCAAAACGTGCACTCATATTGCGAGCCGGAAAAACGAAGTTCGGGGTCTCATGTTAGAATCAAAATATTATTGCTCCTTCATTACAACGCACGTCCAAGGCAAAAGAGAAAGAAGAAGTCCCGACGCTGCTTTGATATCATGTTTTAAGCAGATGCTTTTTCTCGATGTATTTTTAGCAGGTCTCCATGCGTGTGATGATTTTCGTCAGACAGTATTCCGTATCGCACACAAATACAAATCATTTTTATAGACCTGGTGAGGTTTGGGGCCTGCCATGTTCCAAATAATTACTAAATCAAAATCGTATCATTGTCCAAAAAATTCAAACTGTGGCAGATGGCATACTTCACTCATTCCGTGTTTGTTCGCCATGCGTTCGTCGTCTGCAGCAAGCATCTCGAAACGTCTCGTGCACCGGAAGTTGTCTTCGCAAATATTTCAGAAACAGCGGATTCTTGGCAAACTTCTGTCGTTGTAACTATCTAGGCTTCCTATATCTATAATTTTAGACGTTCAAATTCCACGTCCGATATTTGACCGATCGTCCTTTCGAAGCGAAATTCAGTCCCATGTATCCGTCCACGACAACTCCCCTAGCAAGCGGTGACATCACACCTACGGGGGTCAAATTCGCCATTTTGTAGTTGCATGTTCCGCGGTGAAACCTATAGGCCCCAGTGTGCACTATTTGTATTCGATGGGGTCAAATGAATCTTTCAAACGTTCGCCTTTCGCACGCACCAGGCTGGTCCTAACAATAAAATGGTGGCCATAATGGCGACGATGAAAACACCCTTACTTTATCACGGAAACGGTAGGTCGAAATCCGAGTGTTCTTGTTTTGAAAAACGGCATAGCTAGAGAATAAATGAACGCATGATATTTTTTTTTTCAAACGAACCTGCGCGTCTAATTATTTTGACAAAAATAGTGGCGAGTCAATAACGAGTCTTAACAAATTTCCTTACCCTAAAATATAATTTTCTTTGTAAGTCCGAGCTGGCGAAACGTCATGCTAATTATTCCCACGCAGATCGCTTTACTAAATAGAAAGCAAGATGGGGAGCTCTTTTGTCTCGCCACTCCCTTGGGTCTTTAAATTAAATTGTTTCTTTCGTGATATCTTCGTTTCGTTTTACCCATCGTTATCGTATTGTACTTTTTAGCGTTTCACTCGAGTGTTTCTGGGACGCAGTCGTCATGACTTTGCTATTGGCACCGCTTTCACGGCTTCGGTCTTTCGCCGCAGCGAAATCCTGTACCACATTCTCTTTTACTGTATACTGTTAATCACGGCCGGCTTACTCAGCACTTGTCTTGTGCCTTCCTCCCTTTGTCCTTGTGTTTTTGCGCGCTGCTACCAGTTGTAATCATGAACCAACTCGCCTGCATCGCCACATAGATCCTTACCAGAAACCGCGTCTTAGCAAAGAGCTGGGTGATAGAAAGCACTGCCAGAGCCAGCTGAGAGGCATTTGAATCGCGAATACACACGCGCTCGTGCGCCTCGACCTTCGCAGTGTTAACGAAAATACGAGCTCTATACAGCGTGCACACATGTAACGTTTAAGTAATAATAATATTAATCAAAATGGTTATTGGTTCAGGAGACCCGCGGCACCGCAGTGCCGCGTCTAGTTGATGGTGATTATGTGACAATATAATTATACAAGACGTGTTCTTCTAATCGTCCCGAATACTGCTGGCCGAGTTTTGGAAGTTCGGGGACGGATGAGGCGAGTCAGCCAGTGAGCCGAGGTGACCTTGGAGTGCCGTTCGATCATGAAGATTTCAGGATGGTAACGCCCTGGCAGTCTGGTCGGTCTGCTGTTGCGGCCGCTTACTAAGGTGAAGGCATGCGGGCTGCAGGAGGTGGACCTGTCGAAGTAGACGGCTGCTTCCCCCGAGGCATCCATGCCCAGGGCTTGAAACGTAGCGCCGCGGTCACCCGGTATAGCTTCCTCTCATCGTCGTCCATGATGCTGGTATCAGCATCATAAACGACTCAGTATCCGCCCCATCTTGCGGAGCTCTGGAGAAGCTGTGCTAAACGTTCCTAGCTTCCGCTGGGCAAACGAGCGTTTGGAAAGGCCGAAGGAGAGCTTTGCGCGCCAAGAGTCTCGGAGGCCGTGACTTTGTTTCATAGCTTCGTGTTGCCCGAAATGCCTGTAGAGACACTCAGAATGAACTGTTTCAAGGGCACTTAAAGGAAGCTGAAGCGTTTTTAAATTTGATTAAACACACTTGATTCTTTTTAATCCGATTTCAAGCATCACGAATATCACAAAAAGTAGGCCATTTCGTGCCCGTATTGCCTAAAAAAACGCCTTTTAAGTTGCGTTGAAACCACGCCCCACCGCAGCAGCGGGAGAGGGGAGTAAAGGGAGAATAGGAGAACATGACGTCACGAAAGGACCGCTCACGCGTGCTCCTCGGCTCGCAGAGCCAGCGTCGTGCATCGTCAATAATCACCAACTTGCTGAAACAGTTGGTGATTCATGCTTCTGAAGATGCCAGCTGAACGCAGGAAGATACACGAAGATAAAGAGAGAGAGAGAGAGACAGAGAGGAAGAGAAAAGAGCACAAACACACTGATGCAACAGCACCCATTTACTGAAGATCTTCTTTCACACCCATTACTTTCATACCTCGGGACTAATAGGCGTAAATTAAGAGGAGTTTATCCTCAGTAAATGGTTGCTAGTCCAGCAGTTCCGAGCATCTTTCTACAGAAGATGCAGGCACCTCAGCGAATCCGAGGAGCTCGCGCGAAGCGGAGACGAAACGAGGTAAAGGTTGCCTGTTGATCGTTCTGCGAAAGATGCAATGGACCTAAAGCTAAAATACCCAAGCATCAAGGAGAATGCAGGGACTGGTGTTCCACGCGCCGCACGTGCTGGCCTCAGCAGCACTAAATTTTTTAAAGCAAAAATCTAAAACAAATTGTATCTTGCACGCGCGTTCATCAACGCTTTATTTTGGTTATTTACTTTGAATCTTTTATACGGGTAATACGGGGAAGGTGTGCGCGTGTGGCGCATGGAACACCAATCCCTGCATTCTTCTTGATGCTTGGATAATATAGCAAATGGTCTATTATACTTAGTTTCAGCTTGGGTCGAGACGCAGCCGATGCTACAAGCGCGAGCTCAGGCTTCCAGCGTCCCTGCCAAGCACGCGCTCGTGCAGTACAGGCACTGTTCAGGGCCACACGCTCGTGCTTGTAGCATCGGCTGCGTCTGGACCCACTGATCTGGACCCAAGCTGAAACGAAGTATAGAATCCCGCTTGGTCCTTTCATGACGTCACGGCTAGACCAACCAATGACGTTCGGCCGCTGAGAGCGGCTGCGTTTACCGATTTGTTTTTTACGTTTAGTGTCATTTTGAATGCAAATGATGGTGATATTTAGATTCTCCAGGAAAAACTACGCCGGGAAAAAAACATTAACTCATTTTTTTAATTTACGATAAGGAAAGAGGGACATTTAAGACAAACAGACAAAACAGGCTTTCGAAAGCCTGTCTTGTCTGTTTGTCTTAAATGTCCCTCTTTCCTTATCGTAAATTAATAACCAACACGCTCAACCATCTTCATTTTTTTAACCGTTTCAGTTTTTTTTATCTATTATTTTTAAACAGCGTTCATAATGAACAATTAGCTCGCGGCATATCTGAACTCTGCGACTGCCCATCGGCTTTAGTTCGTTCCAGGGTAGGGGAAAATCACAATTTTTTTTAAATTATTAAATCAGATCAGCTTAATTTGATCAGAATATAGGAGCCTCTGCTCTAACGGCCACGTGCCACTTGTTACTGAAAGAAGAGGAGGATCAACAAATCAACCGTAGTCCAAACCATCGCTCGAAGCCCCTCCTTCAGGTCCTCTTGATGACTCTGTCCGTGCCTGCTAATCACCACCCTGGGTGAGGTGATATCAACCGTCTTCGCCCAGGGCCACGATGACAAGTCTAGTTACGTCCTGGCATGAAACCATCAATGGTGGGTGCTCTTCTGGTCCGATAATCGTGGATTTGTAGAGGGTATTCGCCGGTGCCATGGCATGAATGCATGCAGCTGCTCACCGCGTGCTGACGACGAGCTTCCACAATGTATTTGGCTACGCGCATTCCACATCATCAAAACTGCCAATTTTGGGAACCTATGAGTGTGAGCTCATTCTGTGCAAGCCCAGTAAACAGTGCACTCAAACATGGCGTTTAGTGAATACCCCCTATATTATCATATGCTACCGATACCCCTTGTGAAGTCACCCTCGCGTAAGCGACGTCAACGAGACGACCCTTGTACATAGATGTCACCTGGCACGCAAGGGTGGCCGTTACCATGCATCTGTCAACCCGGTTTGACATCTCATCAGTGGTAATTTTAGTGGTATCGCTGCTGAGCGCGTACCTGCTGCAGCCTACATTTCGCACCACTAAATTTATTTCTCGCGGCAAAGAGCAACTGGAATTGACCTCCAGTATGGTGCGATGAAGCGTGGAAAATAATCCGAATGCTGAGTCACAATTTCCGGACTCCAGCGCAGATTGCTTATGAAGCGCTTTATGTCTGCATTTACTTCACCTTTACCTGGCGTGCTATCAAGGTTCTAACCTGGGACTACCCTTATTTTTGCTGTTTTTAAACGATGTACCGCCCTGTATTCGCAATTCAGAAAATGCTGAATGTTCGCCGATAATTTAAGACTATTCCTCATCGTTAGAAGATATGGATGACTGTATTCTGAGTACAAAATTACATCTGCTCCGTTGAACAATGGTGCTTGTTGAATAGACTCCAACTCAGCCTAAAAAAGACGGTAGTTTTATTCTTTACAAGGAAGAGAGAGTCCACAGTCTTGCACTGTGCCCTATATGATGGACAAATACAACAGAGACCACCACGTGCGAGATCTTGGTGTTTTTGTCATGGAGGAATTAGATTTTCGCCTACACGTTACTCACATTGTTAACTAAAGACTACGCTGCCTGGGCGTAATTTTATTGTTGAAAATATTTTGTCGTTCTGAGCGCCTTTATACCTGTGTAGTACACTTGTGAGATCGCGTCTCGATTTCACGCTTGTTGTTTGGAATTCTGTCCCGATAACACACGGTAATTCAATTGAAAATCTCTAACGTAAGTTTGTAAGAATTTTATATGGTAGATATATCGACCGACTTCGCTTTTACAGCTATGGTTATCTTCTAGCGTACTTCGGTTTCTTGTCATTGCACGATAGGAGGATCTCAAGAGATTTATAAGCTTTCCTCACACCAAGTCTTGCGTGGTTCTGTGAATTGTGCAGAGTTGTTGATATAACTGAAACTTCGGGACTAGGCTGGGCGGACCTGCAAGTGCCGGGACGCATTTTACCCCGACGTGTGGGCCACCTGCCAAATGACACGAATGCAGCAGACGTACGATGCCCCGTTTACAGTCAATCACGTTTTTGTCTGAAACTAGGAACTTTTAGCAAACCGTTACCCGTGCTACCGTTACCGTGAACCCGACTGCGCACGCGCGACTTGTATACTGGCGTCACGTGCCTGAAACGCGTTAGTGTGGTCGCTTTACCGTGATACCGCGGCCCTGTGTTCAACATGGCGGCGTCCACGCTCCGCCACTGCAAGCGTTGACGACACACTCACTGCTTCAGAATCCTGGAGGCGCCATCTAGAAACACTCGTAGCAGCAAATACTGCTGGAATAGCCATGTTGAGTGGTGAGCTGCTTCTATCTCTTCCCACAATATAAAAAAACTGCTTTCGATGTCATTGCGGCTTTCTCGGAGATTCTGTTCGGTTTAAAGCATTTGTACAGTCAGTGCCAGTGCCAATCATCACGCGCTTGTCTTTCGCCGAGCTTCGGTTGCGTGTAGCTCCGTGAGCATTTTGTTGTTTATTGCCCAGGCAGCTGCGTGAGCACTCTTCCGCTTTCAAGACGAAAAAGCTTGCGCTGGAGGCGGAGCTTCGACTGCGCTCTTCGCCTTCCACCGCGACTATAGTGTTTCCTGTGTGCGTCATAAAGAGAGCAAGGCGCGTTATAATAACAGGTATTGAACGCCTATTCGCGGGAGAATAGAGTGCCTTCAAACACACGCGTGCGTTTTGCTTGAGTGTAACGACATCTCAGCCATTTTCCCGCCCAATCGTTTTTTCTATGCGTTTTGAAGCGCGCGGAATCTGGTGTCACTCAGCTCGAGCACGTAGCTTTTGCTAATGCATAGACACCATTGTTACCGCCCAAGTCACTCACCGAGTGCGCGAGAGCGTCACGCACTGCGCTGGCACATTCAGGGCAACAGTGGATGTCGTCACCCTCAGACAGACAGACATGTAGGCACCCTAGGTGAGAAGTTTGAGTATCGCCCGCCTGGTGGAATTTTTTCACTACCCAGAGTGAGAATGCTTCAATTTCCTCTGCTGTTGCATGCACGCGCAATGCCAAGCTTCTGTGCACTATTAAAATTAAAACATAACCGCGTGGATAGCACGTGCACTACCCATGGTGAGAAAAGAGAAGGACCTCAGCGAGCTCCTCACCGTGAATAAGCAAGGCAAAAACTTTTCTATATAATCTGCTTTAACACTTGGAGCGATGACATAACACAACACTTGCCTTCATTTTGACAACAAGGATCAAGATACTCGTGTCTGGGTAGAGTTGTGTCTAACCGTTGTTAGTGGCCGTAAACAACGGTGAGCTTAACATGAGGTTAAGGCTGCCCATGTGACTAAGGGCATTAACACTTGTGCAGAAAGCCAAGCTGATTTCACTTTTAATTTCAGTTGAGTATACCGGTGCTCCTCACCCGGGGCAGCTTTTCGTGGCATGTCAGAAGAAATAAAGACGGCACGCGCAAAGATTTCATCGGTGCCAATGTTGATCGGTGCTCAGGGTGCGCGAGCTCAAGTGCACCCATAGCTTTGACTGCATTGCCAAAAACGCTGTCCCTGGGTATCAGGAACCGGTTTATGCCGATCCTTAGTTTTATCATCATAGCACTTTATTGCTACACCATTTTTTATAAATTTATTTATTGTCATCAACTTTTGTCACCAAGGTATGCTGCAGTCGAACTCCGGTACCACGGTACGAGTCCCCGGTATGCTAAAATCAAACGTTGCAGGATTTGAACTTTACGCGGTCACGCATGCGCGGTCGGGCCCACGGTAACAGTAGTATGGTAACGGTAGTACGGTTACGGTTTGCTGTAAGTTATTATTGTTCTTCATTATCTGCTTTTACTTGCTTTCGTGTTTTCAAAAATCCATGCACTGCCGCCCAATCCACTCGCTTGTTGGCATGCGGGCACTGAAATAAATAGTATTTATAAAAAAATAACCTTCCGTAGGAAATTTTTGCTGCTTATTTTTTGTCTTTTGAAGATAGGCAGGTATTTGGCTTGAAATGAATACTGTGTAGATATACTGAGTCACGATGATCTGCAAGTATGACGGGGCAAATCACGTCAGCGCGCAACCAAATACTTTTCTTCTTCTGCTCCTGAGATGCGATAAACTTTTAAGACGTACTGTGATTTATCAGCCAAATTCTATGTAAAAATTGTCACGAAAAACCGTATGTCACGAAGCTGTGACATAAGCGTAACGTCATGACGACATCATGGTGTCACATGACGTTATGATGACACATGACGTTATCACGCGATACCGTGACGTCGTCATGATGCCATGTGACGTCGCAGTGTCATGTGGCATCAGTTTGTCACGTGACGTCACGCTGTCTTGTGACATCACGATCTTACGTGACGTCAGGTTGTCACGTGTCATCACGCCGTCACGTGGTACCATGACTCGCTGTGTCGTCACAGTCATTTGACATCATTACTTCGCGTGACGTCACACACACATACATATACACACATACATACACACACACATAGAGCATGTGTGTTCAACCCATTCATAACGCATTTGTGCTCCCAGGTCTTTGTCAGCATAATCAAGCTTGTGTAAACGTTTCTATGTTGCATATTGTCTATTGTAATGAAGTATGGTTTCACCAAGTTCAACGGAGGTTTTATTGCTTGTTCTGCTTGTTTTTTTTCAGTCATGAAGAGCGCCTTAAGCCTTGCATCATCAAAAGAGTAAGCCATATATGAACTCGAAACGATCGTCTGCTAAAGACGCCGGCTCTCGGCGCCGTATGCTCGTTCGTTGGCGGCAGTTGGTGTCGCGGACCGCTCGCGCCATCTCTTGCCTCTAGTGCGAAACGGCGCCGTGTTGTTTGCAGACCGGTGGCTTCGCTGCGTTTCCATAGGAGCTAAGCTTTTTTCTGTTTTTACTCTTTCCTCAAATAAATTTGCTCTTTGCAAATTAAAAAAAAAACAAAAGCATCATCTGTGGGCAACGCGCTGCACAAAATCGTAGCGCGATTGGTTAAGAAACCTAATTTTGCGGTCGATTTAAAGAGCCTGGCCGCTCCTTGGGACACCCAGTAGATTCGTGAGGAGGAAGTAGAAGAAGAAGACAAAGGAGTTGTAAGTCAGCGCTTGTCTTTGTCTCTGTGTGTGCCGCGTTTTGTCCTCGTTTCGCGCGGTGTAACCTCGAGATCAATCATCAACTTGCCCAAGCTTCCGTCTTATCTTTAACACTCCATATTTTATGTATAAAATGGTCGCGAAATTAGTCAAAAGTCACGCTTGAAGACCTCCCGGCGGCCTAGAAAGACATAAAAACAAGCCATGTTTGTGTGTGCGGTTCTTCAAATTGTGAAGTCGCCTGCCATCACAATTATTTTGAGAAATATAGGGCCAGCCATGTCCTCCCCATCGCAATCTTTTGTAGCTTCGATTTTCTTTAAAAAATAATTTAAAAGAAATAGTTTTTCCGCCGCAAGGGAGTGCCGCTTACATGTCTATGGTAATATTCGAACGTGTATTTCTCTTATTGGAATTTTAAAACATCTTCACAGTTATCGTAAAAACACGTTTTCCTTTTTTTTTATGACAGATTTGGCATTTATGAGCTTTGATGGTACGTAGAATGCAACAATCCAGGTTGAATTGGAATATATGTTTTTTTATATTTAAAAAGCTAAAAAAATACTTCAGAAAAAATTGATGTTTTATTGATTTTTCGTTATTTTAAAATGAGAAAGTACCATGCACATTCGCTTTGTTGTTCATGGCACTCAGTGCTTTGAAAGGAACGAAAGGGCCTGTTTCAATTAGACTTTTTGAAATCTGTTGCCATGCACGCAAAAACATACGTGTTTTTTTCTTGCATTTGCATTGAATCCAGAACGTAAAAAAGGAGCTATATTAAAACTAACACCAGACTTTACGAAAAGGAGACAAACAGTGAAAATTTAATTTAGTTATCGCAAATAAAAAAACAAGTTTTCCTCGGCGCATGTCACCTTAACATAATACTGGCTGAATTAATAAATATATGTTAATATACTACTGCTCAAATTAACCAAAGAATGCCTTGGAATGCACAAGCAATGGGTGCTGATTTTTGTGCAGTCACTTATATACTCCGTGTCACTAGTTGTGTGCAGTGCAGGCGAAGGCAACGCCAGGCGAAGAGAGAAAGGGCGAGCACTAGGAAGGCGGGACGGGAGAGGAGGGCAATGGAGGGTGAGGGGAGAAAGGGAGAGCACTAGGAACGTTAGAGAGGAGAGGAGGTTTCTCTCCTCCTTCCCAGCCTTCCTAGTGCTTGCCCTTTCTCCCCTCGCCAGGCGTTGCCTTCGCCTGTACTGCACGCAACTAGTGACACGGAGTATAATCCAACTGCCAAGTGCTGCACGACTGATCAAGCATCACCACAACATGAAATAAGGATTATCGCGAAAGCTAAATTGTGAACGATAAAGCTAAAAATTCCTGGAGACAAAGAAAAAAAAAAGGGAGGGGGGGGGGGGGGCGCACAACCCCAACATCGTTACAGAGCGCGACTCGGCGATTAGTATATCACGTGGGGCTCTGAGTTGGACACTCGACGAGAAAGTCGGCGAGATCGCCGAGCGCCGCGATTGGCCAGCGCCGTGCTTCAATTGTCCAGAGCCGCGCTGCAATTGGCCAGCGCAGTGCTGCGATTGGCCAGCATCAAGGTCAAGCGCGGTCGGCGGTCTCGCCCACTTTCTCGCCGAGTGTTCAGAGCCCCGTGGTTTTCAATCTCTGCCGCGCACCATGTTGACTGCTGCGTTTGGCCACCCTGCCTGTACCTACGCGGTCCGCAGTATCAAATAAAGAAATAAAAGAACAAAAGAAAGTGACATAAGTCGCAAAAGATGTTTCGTGTCCAGACGTTAGAATTAACCGAGCCGTCACCAGCAAAGCGGGACACAAGAAAAGGAGCAACGAGTGCGCCTCTCGTCTTCTCCTCTGCCTTAGTTACTCGTCGCGTAGTGTGAGACGCCGTATTCATCCTAGCTCTATATGGTGCATTTCAGATTGAGCTAATTACAATTACCTGGCTCCTCAAAGTGTTACAATTAAAATTACTTCTGCACAGAAAGTAATCATCTACGATCGCGTTAAGGTCTCGACGAATTATTTATGATCACCTAAAGGCGAATCCGCTTGTAAAGGTGACAAACAGAAAGAACGATTTGGTTGAGCGAAACTGACCGCCATATATTGCCCGGAAAAATGACGCTGTTTGTTCCTGATCCTTCTTAGCTGGTTATTTATGCAGTGTTCTCAGTTTGCTGATTGGTTCATTGTGTTTCTTACGACCTCATTGTTTTCACTTTCCAATTAATGTATAGGTCAACGGTTGCCATGACATGAACGGTAGAACTTTGCAATCATGCTCGTAGAGGCTGTCACTGCATTTCTATCACCTGTAACTTAAGAACTAACATTATGCCTAAAGCACGGGAAGTTTCAATTATCGGCGACCGCACGCTCCGCACTAGGCAGCAAAATGGCGGCGCCCACAAGATAACAGAAGAATGAAGGGTCGGTAATCTAAGCGCGGCTTGTATAGTGGCTCTATCTCTAAGCACACAAGTGGGAGGCGTACTGGCTCAACCAAACAGCTATAGATATACTTCTCCGTGTCCGCGTGCGAATACTCTCGAAGAGCGCAGTCACGACTCACGGGGTACGATGTAGACATCATGCAGATTGGTCTAGCGACAGCCTCGCTTGACTTCCGGACCTATTGGCGACGTCCGCGACCAAAATCGTCGCTGTCATCGGCAATGCACGATTGTCCAAACGTTCACAGTGACATCACAAGTAGGATAATTTCTGCAATCATTGACGTAAATAAGAGCAGTGTCAGACTCACCAATGACGGTGGATTGGGAAGCGTGAATGCTATGCGGTGAGACCAACACCTCCTAGAAGACAAGGCCGTAGCGCTCTCCTCGTGACGTCGCGAAGGAAGGCCATCGGGGGCGCGCGGCGAAGCGAAGGCAACGCGCGTGGATCGACCGTCGTAACGCGCTTTTAGTCACATACGCCTGTCTTATTAGCTAAAATGAAAGCTGCACATAGCAACGGGTCTCGAAAACATTTTATTACACGGGCAAAATATTACACCGCTAAATAATCGGGATGAAATGGTACGGGGTAGGCGTATAAGATAAGAGAAAACATTGAGCCACGCAATAATTGCTGTAGGAATGCATATTTTACACAGAAATACTTCGACAAAATGGCGAGACACGCAGTGATTGGACACAGAAAAACAAATCACAGTTAAAAATCAGGTAGACATAGTCAACGCGGACACGGCTAGACAAGTGTCACTTACGATCATGTAAGCGATGTTATCGCGTGCAGTCACTGAATTCTTGCATCATACTCCGGCCACACGGCAAAAGTAATGTAATTTCGATCGAATGACAATATGGGGTCGACAAATCAGCTTGCGACGCTCATATAATCACTGAAGACCTCGATCTGATTAAGTCCCATATCATTTAATGAAAATATATTAACTTTTCCGTGTGGCAGGGGTACTAAGCTTACTATTTACAGTCAACTAATTTACTTCTCCCTATGGGCTCGAGCTGCCTTAGAACAAAATATCAGATTTTGTATACAATAATACTAATACCTTAAATACAGTTAAGATTCTAGTATAAAAGCGGTAAAGGCAATAAAATAACATTAGTATAAATAAACACATAAGCACAAACAACACACTTTGTATAGTCACACAAACTTGTTATTCACCTTCCAGTGAAAACTAGAATATTACCACGCATACTGTAAAACTCTTAATGTTCGCGAGCCCTTCATTTTCGCGAATTTCGCGAATTGAAAAATTCGCCAAAATTAGGGGCACGCGAAAATTTCGATCTTTAAGAATTTCAATGCAGGCATCTGGAATTCGCGAAATTTAGTGGCCGCGATTCTGTCCTTGTGACCGATTCGCGAAAAATAGGGGCCGCGAAATTAAAGGGTTTTACAGTATTTACAAATGTCGACGCAACCGCACACGGATAACGACGAACAAGATGCCATTCTGTCACGAAAAACAAAAACGAAAAAACAACCCGACTGCAGCACTTTACTCGCGTCCCACATGACCAAGAAAGCCCGTAAATAAGTTGTTACTCACTTGTCGATCGTATCCATACGTCCCACAATATCCGTGGCGAAAACATTTGAACACGAACTTTAGGTCTATCGATAATCGACCAGTGTTATCGTTGGCTGGTTGCCACATATGTCACTCAAACCGTAGCAGGACTTGTTCCGCGAATCCACGTAAATGCCGTAGTATCAAGCGAACACAAAAAAAACTACCCGAGACTGCGGTGACGACCAAGAAACCACAGGAAGGATCAAAAGAACCACACACACACACACACACGAGCAGCGAGCGGCAGCGATGTGGGAGGCTTAACCAGCTCAACGTCGTCGACCCATCTCTTGCTCGCGTGCGCTCCCTGCAGCGATGACTGGATTTTTTTTCGGTTCCCTTCCCTTCTCAAAGTCTCAGGGTTCCTTTTTAGACAGTCAGCAGCTCACACACAACGTAAATTTATCCAGAATCGGAGCCCGTACGAGGGAAGAAAACGTCGCAGCGGACCGGTTCATTCGAAAAGTGCAACGAGGTAGAGGGGCTTAGAGCGATAAACCGGGGTTCCGGTCTGCACTCGAAAGTGACCCCCATAAGGCGGCTGCCATTGTACGCAAATTTGACCACTCGTCACATGACCAAACCAAATACGTGACGTCACAGGAAAGATGGCAGCGCCCAGGCAGCGGCTGGTCCCAGCTGGGCCGGAGCTTGTCGGATGCGTAGTTTGTTGTCGTTCGTGTCGGCGAGTTGATTTCAGACGCGGAAGCCGTCATATGAGGCCGGTCGAAAGCGACTTCAGAGTTCAGCGTGGTGTCGGACGTAGGTATAACGTGAACAGAAGGAGGAACGGTGTGCATTTCGCTGGTGACCGACGGGGATATTGCCACGAAAGAGACAATCGGCCCTTCGTTGCTCGGACCTCGGATTGATTCGGATACCGCAAGTAAATTTTAAGGCGACGTTTCTGTGCTCTCGTTGACCATCGGAATCTTCGAGGTCTGCAGTGAAGCGTGTGCAATATGTTTGGATACGCAGTTTAGCGACGGAAATTGCGTGAGTCGTGCTTGGCAGTGTGCAATCCTGGTGCCGCTTCGTTCAAATGACCGAAGGCTCACTTTGGTTGTGCGGCGCACTGGAGAGCTGCCTTCAAGTGCTTCAAGTTGGTAGTTCCTGTGCCGTGCCTTAGGTGATGCTATGCTGCTTCCTAAATTGTTATGGCGTAGACGTGCACTTTCACGGAGCACAGGTGTTGCAGTTGGTATTGATTCCGCTTGTCTGTCGCACGTTTCGTCGACACAAGTTTCATCAACACTCGGTACGCGAATTGCAAGCTGTATGGACATTTCATCGCGCGTGTTACCTACCCAGTCCACCCGTTCACGTCGCTTTGCGACGACAGTCTGCAGCGGCTCATTACCAGAAAAGTGGTTCCACATCCATTTCAGTTCAGTTCGTCCACGGCAGTCGCCAAACCCCGAAGGAGAGGATTTATTCGAACAGAATGCCTCTAAAACAATGCAGCTTTTTAGTGGTCAGGATAGACTCTCTTCTGTCTGTTTTGTTATATTGTCACAGATGCTTGCTCCAGTCCTATTTTCTATCAATATTTACTATTCTGGAAAGTTCCAGGCCATGCTCAGCTGTCATCGTATGTTCTGGTGGAGGTGCTGCACACTTTACCCGTAGCCCTTCACTCTGTGTGGGCCCTGGCGGCTCCTCAGCCGAGTTGCCCGATAACAATTAAGACACGGGTAGCGGATTATCCCGCGTCCTAAACGCCCGGCGAGCCGTAAACTAAGTCCTATCCCAAGCCCGGCAGAAAAACCGCAAGACGAGCGAGTACCGCAAGGACGAACCTTGGAAATGCACCACGAAGAACCTGAAATCCGAGCAAGTCGCTGCTACCAGCAGGAACCACCGGAATTCGGTCTTTTGCCAGAAAAACCGAAGCTGACTAAGCCAACAATGGCAAACCTGTAACAACGAACCACGTCCGCTCCCATCATCGTATGCATGCCCGTCGCACCTCGCACTCTGATGCCCTTTCACGCAAAGTGTATGAAGACGTCGAGGGCTGGATTGAAATATATGACCGTGTCGCCCGCCACAGTAGGTAGATGGACAACCAGCTCCTGCAGAAGCTATACTTCTCGTGGAAGAAACTGCCAGGCACTGGTTTGAGAACAACGAATCCTCCTTAACGTCGTAGGAAGTTTGGAAGATCGAGCTGAAGTGCACGTTCATCAGCCAACATTGGCCGGGAGAGCCGAATTCCTGATTCTGTCCAGGATGCGGCCCCAACGAGAGCGTCACCGCCTTCGTGGAAGATGTTTTGGGCTTGATCGAGCACCCACGCCAACCCTGATTCTATAGAAGACAAGAAGCTAAAAATCCCATGTCCCTCATGTGAGGTACAACACCTCCGGCAGCCTTGTCCGCAACTCCACGACAACAGTCGAAGGGTTCACATCACCGCGGCTTCCAACATTGAATGTACACTGCAGGCCCGAGCCTGTCACTATCAACAACTCCCCAGCTTCTCGACACTCGAGTCGTCCAGCTGCGACTTCGACGCCAGCCTCCCAGGCATCCTTGACATCCTCGACGTTGTCCGGGCGGAGATCAGGAAGCTACTTCCTGCCATCAGTTGCCCGGCTTTTATTTTGATTGCCGAGATTGTTTCGGAACAAGTTCGACAGGCTATTCATCTGGAGTCTTCTTCGAGCGAAGCGGCATCTGACGATCCGAGGGCGACTTATGCCACAAAGTCACGACGACCATCATCGGCTACCCGTTACTATTCAATGCCGATTCAACGAGACACCCCAACGCCGAAGCATTCATACATGCCCGAGCTTGCTGCATTGATGCAGAAAACTACCAGGAAACTTTGCGGATTAGAAGCCAGCACTGCAGCTTCAGTGCATCAGATGTCAGTGGCCGCACATGACGTATGATTGCAAGACGGCATCAGTCGGTCAAAGTTGCCACTCGACCAAACTGAACACCGACGTGCCAGGAGCGTCATCCGACAACAAGCAGCACAAGTACTATGACTGAACGCCTGACACGAGACTGTCGCAGAAAGAACTCGTTATGGAACCGTTTGCAAAGGACCAATAGTTACGTAATCAAGTGGAAATCAACATATTTCATACACTAACCTAATAAACATATTTCCGCTCGCCTTTATGCCTTCAGAGTCTCTACACAAAGAATTCTGTTCACCCCGTACGAAAATGTCAGATATGGCCCTGATATATTTTATATACGTCCTGATATGATAATATAAGTAGTCAGATAGGGAATATATGGGAGCAAATACGCCCCGATATCGCCATATAGGCGGGCTAATACTGCCAGATGCGGCCGTATAAGTGCGTAAATACGGCCTTATTTCGCGATATACGCGTGCAAATATTGCCCCTGATAATGATATATGGGCCCGTTTCGGTCGTGCAAGCAATAAGTCATATGTACTCGCCAAGACAAGTTGATTGATCTATATTGCATGAGTCTCAAATAATTGGTTAATTATTGTTAACATCGTTAAAGTGAAGTTATTCCAGGTATTTGGACCATTTAACCAATTGCACATTTTGAAGATTGAAAGACAAATGAAATTTGGTTGTATGTTTGACGTGTGACATTATGACGAAGTGCATCAGATCGGAAAGCGAGTTAATCAAATAATGGATTTGAGATCGCAGCTCATAGGCGCCCGTTTCCGAGTTAAGCGGTGTCGGCGTCGCCATCAAGTAACCACCCCGCTAAATTTATCGAGAAATTGAATTGGTACTTATATCACTTGACGTCAATTTCCCGCTAAATCTAGCAGTGAAACTAATTTTGTTCGTGTTTCCCCGCTAAATTGAGCGGGGAAACACGAACCGTTAGCTTACTGAAGATGCAAGACGCTACTTCGTCGTCCCGAATCCTTTTCCCTTCGAACGCCTGCGAAGCCGTTGCGCCCTACGCAGCATCTTTCAAAAACCTTTCTCGCAGCATCGTAACCATCCGCTTGCGAGCGTCTGCGATTCATCGTGTGTTGAAAGAGGTGTCTTTTATGTGCAACTCTTTCGTAAAAATATTTGAAATTTAAAAACGCGAACCTAAGAGTGTACTCATAATTTTAAATTTATTGGTAAAAAAAATATATATACACATTTATTTATTTATTTATTTACTTGTGGACATCGTGCGCAAAAAAAATAGTCGCGCTTATTTCTTTATTTTAAATTATGATCTGGGTTATACGGCGTAAAACATAGTATCTTCAAACTCGCATCATTTTCGGTCACTTTCGAGCTAGACAGTTTGGAAGTTCAGAAGTTGGACGTCAGAGAGCTCTATGTTCACTCGGTATTGACAGCAGGGTAGACGCTATGCATGTTTTAGGCCAATCGTGTCTCCGGTTAGGGTCACGTGACTACAGTCTAGAAGCTGGTGATGAAGCAGAACACAGCACCTGCCTGGAGCCCAAGGCCACACATAGCATTCACTGCACTATCAGCCTTGGGTACAAGTGACAAATCCGCACGTTGATTCCCCATAAGATAAGACCTTTGTGCACTCCCGTTTTGGCCTGTCCTTCTCTACTTTTCTCTCTCTCCCTAAGCTGAAAGCGTGATAGATTGTGCGTGGTCACGTGGTTTTACGGATGCGGATCCATGCAGTTAGGTGTGGTCTGCGCCCGCGTGGGTGCTGCGAATTTCTGCTTCTGCAAGCGATTTCAAAGAAGCCCAAGAATTTTTTGTGATTCGTTCAGTGCTCGTTTTTAAAAGTGACAGGTTGTGCTACATCGTGTTGATTCTTCACGGACACCTTCCTTCTCGTTTTTGTGTTTGAGTGGTGATTCCGTCGTGGCCGTGTCGACATCTATCTGGGATTACCTTTCAAGTCCCGTCTCGTCAACGTAAGTGCGCTGCAACCTACTTCGCGACAATAGATCGTTTTCCTAAAGGTACTCTTCTAGATTATTTCTAGAATTAGGCTGTGTCTATCTCCTGGCAGCCGGGAGAATAATTGTGCAGAATGTTTCGGCATTGGTGCGATTGCGCTACAAGCAGAAAGTTCCGATATGCCGCCGACAAAGCTTTGACGTGTCGCCAAGAAGGACAACAACAAAGAATCTTAATTGCGCGTTCTAAAATTTGACGCGCGGCTTTACGAGTCGCTTGTAAAAAGATTGTTACGATTTTGCGAAATACTGGTAAACAACGCTAGGTTACCGTCATAATCTAAACCCTGAGATAAGGATAAATCAAATAACGTACAACTCTCATTGACTCAGGGTTTCATATTATGATGTTTCCTAACCGGCTTGCCTACATACCTTTGCTCCTTGCAAAAGTTACCGTCTCGCAGACGGCACAAACCGATCCCCTGACGGCCGGGCTCGCGGCGCGACAATCGCTCGAAGCGGGGAAACGGCGTTATGTAGCGAAAGACAAAGGACATCTACACCACGAATGGGCAAAAGCCGATGCATAGGCGTGCGCGAACGTAAACAACGGTAGAAAAGTGGAGTTGCTCGCCGCTATGAGATGCGTGCCGCAAACTCGGTAATCCGCGGGCGTATCCCTCTCCTGCCGCTCATACTTTCTCTAACTTGAGGGACACTGTCTCGCGGTTCATGCCGACGAAACGATCGGACGATCGTCGCTACAGCCGAGCGCGGCACAGTTTACCATTGCTCTCGCTATGCAGGGTCGAAGAGTCAACCACCAGCATGGTGGATACCGGTGTTCGATGTCATGATGTGACGTACGTGCAATGCCTAAATACCGGGTGTTATTTTTTTTATTCTTGCAGATTTGTTTTAAAGGAAGCCGTGAAAACTACACTTATGCGGTTTGTGCGAGTGAGTTATACGCCCAGGGGGACAATCGTAGTTTTCTAATCTTTGCGATAAGTCGACTAATTAATTAAAATTCACTAATTTACTTTTAATTAGTGGAAATAGACATATGGTTTCAATTATAAACTTGCTGAGCGTCGTCCAAAACCCATAAATCAGTAATTTTTAGAAAGACTTAGAGCGCGTGTGAAGCGCAGTAGTGCGCTGAAGTTACCACTCGTGGACCAGGTACAAGGCTGTGGCTAGATAAGAGGCGGAAAAATTGCGCGGGCGCCTGACTGACACCACTAGCTTTGTACCTGCTCCACGAGTGGTAACTTTCTCACGCGCTGAAAGTCTTTCTGAAAATGACTGATTTAAGGATTTTGGACGACGTTCAGCAAGTTTCTAATTGGAACCATATGTCTATTTTTCACTAATTTAAGAAACAAGTGGTGAATTTCAAATCATTAGCCGACTTATTGCAAAGATTAGCCACCCACATGATGTCCCCCTGGGCGTATAACTCACTCGCACAAACCGCATAAGTGTAGGTTTCATGGCTTTTTCTAAAAACAAATCTACAAGAATAAAAAAAAAACCTGTATATCAGGGTTATCAGGGTCCTGATATCTCCATAACAAGACCCTGATACGGTTATATAAAAAATTGGGCAGATCTGGCTTAATAAGGCTTATATAAACTGATTTACTTGATATCGCCAGATCTGCCCAATTTTTATATAACCGTATCTATTTT
>JAZHYW010059742.1:0-11213 GCA_037355805.1 Ixodes ricinus | reverse complement strand
CTACAAGTTACGTATTGCTAGAATGATAAGTACATTGGCGGATGATTAGAAACAGTAACAGGATGCCATGACAAGGCTATTATACAGCATACGCCCAATCGCTTTTTTTACGCATTTTAAAGTGCGAGCCATCCGGTGTCACTCAGCTCGAGCGCATAGCTTTGGCTAATGCATAGACGCCATTTTAGCGCCCAAGTCACGCACCAAGTGCGCGAGAGCGTCACGCGCTGGCAGATTCAGTGCAACAATGGATGTCTTCACCCTGAGACAGACAGACATGTAGGCACCCTACGCCGGGCCGAGTTTCAGCGGCGCCTCGTGGCGGGGCCTGTAACTCGGTATTTTTTTTCGGCTTTTTCCGCGCTGCATTAGGATGTGTTGGCCTCTATGGCGTTGGCGGCACGCGGGTGCAGCCATTACCATCTGGGGTTGGCTGGGCGAACTAAAAAATAATGAACTAATCAACGAATTGGACTCCTTCAGTATCCTTTACATAGAGAAAAACATTTTACAGCGTGAACGCGCTTGAACCCAAAAAGCGCGATCAGCTGGCACGCACCCACGGATAGCAGGAGAACCCGATGAGGTAGGCGGACCGAGGTTTTTCGCCGCATAGTGAGAACGCCTCTCACTAGGTGGCGCTAAAACTCGGCCCTCGGCTGGGAGCAGGCTCTTCCATAGGGAGCGCTCAGATGGAGTGGTCGTAAGTACAGAGTCGGTCGGTGAGTTCGTCAGCATCTTGTCAGAGACAGGCCTGAGCCAGAATGATTACTCAGTCTCTGTCAAAGCGCGAGATCCGTGCCATCCTCCTCGCGGACGAATGCTCTTTTCAACTCATTTTACTCTTTAAATATAGGACCAGGGTATAAATGTAATATTTGGCTATTCGTCAGAAAATGTTCTAACAGTTCATACCTGAAACAACCGATAAAATATAATGACTATGCTTATTTTGAGCCCTCGTGACCATATATCTTCGCCTGACACCCGTTTGGAACAAGTATGTCAAAAAACAATTTTTCCGCGAGAAAAAAAAATTTTTACAGCAATATTTATTGCGTGAGACTGATTTTAGTTTGCGGCTATTTCGTCCGTTTTAAATCGCGCGCCACGAAGTTGGGATTCCGTGACGTTTAATCCCAATCGGCTGCTATACTTCTCATTGGCTAAGAGTTTGATTGACAGCTTAGATCTTGGTTGTTAAACCTTTGTTATATGTTGCAATTTCCTTTTGAGCGGCATATTTTTACGTTTAAAGAATAACCCGTGTAATGAGAGTCATCATTTTTTGCAAAAGGTTTACAAGACGGGCACTTCCGTTTGGAATCAAACCATAACAAACAAAAGCTTCGCCATTCTTTCATGGCCGCCGAAGTCTCTGCTCCCGCCTGTCTCGCCTACCTCGACTAGTCGTTTCGCCGAAGTGATCAGTGTTTCGTGCTGACCCAGGTGCTTGAGTGAGACTTCTTGAAGTGAAGTAGTGTGTGTTTAGCAGCTGTCGCAGGTGTTAGTGATAGGAAGCGACGCGGGGTTTTGGCTTTCATAGCGCGGTTCTTTCGTTTTCCTCTTTGCTTGCTTAGCGTGCTTTTTTTTTTCTTTTTTTTGCGCTTGCGCGTGCAAATGCTGACTTTTCGGAGATGTCAGATGAGTGATCCCGACAGCGAGCCTTCCAGCAGCCATGTCGCCCCGAAAGGAATGCTATTTGGCTGGAGGCAATCGGGCGTTCGCGTAGCGACAAACGTGTCCAGTTACGTTCTCGTCATATCGCTCCGGAGGCCGTCGAGATTCGCACCGGGTGCATCGAACGTCCGCGACTAGACACAGCTGTTACGTAAAACACCTGGCACAGCCAGGTTATTACGTAATAGCTGTCCGCAGAAGCCTTCGGACGTCCGAATTCTGCGTTAGCCGACAGATTTTTTTTCTCGGCTTCCGAACCATCTTACGTAAAGTTGTTTGAATGAATGTGTACTGTTATCGTAAATCTTGGCTTGTGATCGCGGCTTTGTAGATTATCTTATTCGTTTTGCTGGAGAGACGCAAACGACGGGCATAACAAAATCGGTTGCATATTCCGCATACCTTGCAAAAGCACTTCCCCAGTCACCTTGCGAAAAGCGCGAAACACGGAGTCCGCACCGTCCCGACTTCCCAGTCTTTTACCTGCTTTAGAGCAGTTTGTACCTGCTAGTAGGTATGTCTACTGAAACTTGAAACTAGGGGCAGTGCCAGAGAGCAAAGAGACAAAGTTCGGAAAGCTTGCTCGCCCTCCCCAATTTCTGAACTTTCAAGTGATTGTACCGTAATAAATGCACAACGCCTCTTCCCAAAATAACAAAAAAAGCACTATGTTCACTACGTAAAAAATGGTCTCAGTTCATGCATCTGTGGGCAGGTAGGAAATCTTGCCCAAATTTATTCACACCGCACGATGAGCGCAACACGTTCGCTGTGCAAACGCAGTCCAACACGAAGCATAAAAACGGCAGATTTAGGACAACAATTCGGAGTTCATTGTTCAATTAAAACGACGTAATTTTGTTGAAAACGCCCGCAGCTTTTTACTCACGGTATGCGTCGGGAATCTTCCACATTTTGAAACGGAACGAAGGAAGATTTACTTTTAAAAACGCTCGCTGCGTCCTCCCGGACCAGTTTGACTGGATCAGCTGACGACGACGGGACTGAACCCGTTGAACCTCAACCCCACAACAACCAATTTGCGCTCCGTGTTAGTGTGGGTGTCTACTTCCAAGCACCGCACCACACACACCACGAACGTTTCAGTTCTTTGTCGCATCGCCGTGTTGCACCAAACAGAACGAGATCGCCGAAGTCAACGCAGCGCTGTCGTGAACGTTGGCTTGTGGTTGCGCACTCGTGGACCCTGTGACTCCCTTCGCTCTCAAAGCACACACGACGATTACGAATGATACTTTCCGTCTTCCGGGAACATCACAGGGGCACTTCTCCGGTCACGTCTTCGCTATGTGCTCGCAAACCGCGCAGCTTCTCGTTACAGCTCTATTCTCGTGTACCATCAAACCAAAACAATACCGGCGCCATGTTTAACGTGCGTTGTTGCCAGATCTTACCGGAAGTCGAGACGCTGCGTCGTTCAACTCAGCAGCCAAGTCAACCCAAAAGAGCAAATCCAAGAGTGAGGGGCGGGGCGTAGTTCTCCTCCGCGGGGGTCGAAAGAGCGGGAGTTTCAAATGTGGAGAGGTTCTGACTCCGACTAAATTACGTCCTGTAACGTAAATATTGCTAAAAAAAATATTTTTTTCGCGGAACATTTGTTTTGTGACATGCTTGTCCCAATTAGGCTGTTTAAAAAACACTTTTTTTTCTTTGCAGTTACACTTTAAGTACTGTCATCTCCTCGATAGTTATCTATCTCATCGGCTGAACTTTGTTCGAGTATCCAGCCGATTATCTGCTCCTTTTTATCTACTTCAGAGGTTCCTCAATGCAGTAACCTCGGTCCTTTGCTGTTTTGTAATTTTTGTAAGTGACCTAGCTTTCTCAATTAAACACACGCGGTTTTTGTTATTGCCTGATGATATTAAATCGTTTACGGCGGTTTAAAACGGTTGACGATTGTGAATGTCTTCAGCGTGAAATAGATTCTTTTTCGGCGTGGTGTTTCTCAAAATGACGTACTCTTAAATGAGTCAAAGAGGAAAGTTATGTAATTTTCTAGGAAGCGTGGAATTCTGAGTTTTCCTTATGTATATGATACCACCGATATTACTCGCGTCGAGGTCATCCGTGACCTAGGCGTTTTTATGGATCCTGCAGTTAATTTTAATCATCCCGTGCCTACAATTGCGAATGCTTCTTTTAGAGAGCTGGAAGCCATTACACGAGCGACGCACGCGTTTTTCTAAACCACTTTGTATTTTACGTTTGGTTTCTTCACTGGTGCGTAGTCGTTTTGAATATGCCTCAGTTGTCTGGAAGTGTATTGGAGTGACTAATTCCGGTGTAATTGAGAGTGTTCAACTTAGATTCATTTTTGTTTTGTTTGATCGTTATTTTCAACCGAATTATTTCTATACTTATGAGAGGATTTGTGAACTCGTGAAGTTAGGCTCGTTGCGCAACAGGAGAACCATTCGAGAACTGACATATTTGTATAAGATCGTAAATGGTATTCGCAACTCCAACGCCCTATAGGTGGCGGGGCGGTAGTTCCAAGATGGCGGAAGAGACGGGGATAGATTCTCCAGGATAGCCCGTGCGCCTGCTCGCTGGCGCTGTTCAGCGCGCTAAAAATGGTTTATTTGTCTACAAATGCGAAGCGGTTAGGGAGGGATCATATTACAGGTGACAGAGATGCTGATGCACGTTAGGAAAACGAACATGCTGTTATTTAGAAGTTGCAGAAACCTCAAATTGCGAAGCTTTGTGGTGAGTGAGCGCGTTTTAGGCACCGGCCATGTTACTGTTTGTGGCAGAATATTTTTGAGGGTGATGAAGATATGTTTGCCCTTTGCCTGGCCATTAATGCTCTAAAAAGAAAGCCGCGAACGGTGACCGTCAAGCTTCGGAAGGGCAGCGTTCACAGTATTGGTGTCTTCGCGTCACAACCTCGCAACTCGCTGCTCACCGTCTCGGTTTTAGTGTATTGCAGCACGTAATCAAACTGCTCTCTGGTTATTGATAGAAAGTTTGTTACCGCAGGCTACCGTGCGGTGTAGCATTACAACCGCAAGCTCGCGCTGCGCCTTTGAAGCACAATTTTCCGTGCGCGCCAGGAGCGTTGCCGTACTCATCACTCTAAAAAAATGTTGTAGTCCTTACACCCCTTGTCACATATACGACACTCCAAAACTTCAGTTCGCCGTGCAGCCCACTGACGTCAAACTGACGGCCCCAACTTTTACGAGACGCTTGATGACGGCGCATTATAAGATATTAAACAGCTAAAGTACACATCAAACAGTACAGAAAAAAAAACACCGAGGTTTTGCAGTAGAACCAAGAAAACCCCGATTACTTTTTTTTTACAGTCATTTACACTTACTTAAGCTACTTTAATAAGTTGCACAACTCGGCTATCACGCCGCTCGTGAAAGTTGGTAGCGCCGGTTGAACGTCAGTGCGCTGTGCGTCCAACTGAAGCTTAGGAGTGTCGTACGCAATGAAAAAACTGCCTATTAACATGATCGGCGTGTTTATGAGTTTTATTTATTGCTCTATCAAAAATAAATATTTTAATATTTCGTACATTTTTTGTACCGCGTTATTTGCACATTGCGGTCCCTCTGGCCAAAATTGCGCGTTCTTAGCTCTCGTCACGAACGGCTGGCCAACACCGACGCGGATAATTGATTCACCAGAGCTACTCAGTCACATCTACTTGCACGTTCCTCGTAGGTCTTGTAAACTTTATACTTTGTTTTACCCTACCGAGTTTTACCATTCTGCACCAATGGCACGCCTACAACTGACTTATAACCATTTAGAACCAATTTGTGGGAATGTTAGTCTTGATGTTTTTGATGAAGAGCGTAAATTTCGAAAGTGTGTCGAGGCCATTGTTTATTTCCTAACATTTCGCGTTTATTTTGTTTAAAATTTACTGCTAATTGATTCATTGATAAGTGCACCACTAAGGAGGCGTGAAGCTATTGGTGAATCACTTAAAATATAACTTCATGTATGCGTCTTTGTGATCGATCAAACTGTTAACATACGCACTTTTCCTTCTTCTGTTTAATTAAAACTTATTTAGAACCAATGCGGTTTCTAAATGTCTACTCCTTTGACACAAAATGCGGGCGCCAGGCGAGGGTTAGGAGATGGTTTGATAGAAGCTTATCTTGTTTGGTATCTTCTTTCTGTATGTGTTCAGTACAATGAAATGGTATGAATGAGCTGAGACACAGCCACTCCGCGTTTGAGGACACGACGGGATTTTACATCATCCTTACCATCCTCAGGGGCGCGAAAGAAATACATTTCGTCGGCGCCGGCACCGTACGTCATTGATTTCAGAGCACACATTTCCCGCCGGCCAAGGACGGATGCCTTGAAAAAGTTTTATGCAACGACATACCTTACAACTAAAGTTAAGCGATACCGCAGAGAAGTAGAAATATTGGCAATTTGATCCATAGTTAAATATATAAAGCGCTAATATGCATAATGTTAAGATTCTAGCGAAATATAAAAAAAAATTGTGCCGAAAAGTTCACAAGGCATTTTAAGATTAGGGAAAAAGCAAACGAATGCGTCAGCGAGCCCTCCACTTGCCTTCTCAGGTAAAGAGTTTGATTTTATCAGGAGATTTCATCGATGGTTGTGACAAATAAGAGTTCTACTACAGCTTATATATGATCTTTTTTTTCTCTAAATAAACTTCAGTTGTGAGTGCGCCTTGTGTTGTTTCCACTATTCTTTGTCCCTGTCGTTTTTCGCGCTTTTTTATATTTAAGCGATAGAAAGTCAAGACGTTCTTTTTTGCCAATGAATTTTAGTGACTTCTTTTCTGTGAATAACCAGAAAGAGAAATAATTTTAAATGGCTGCTTTGAGTGCCAATATTATAACAAACAAACGCCTCGTTACGTTCATAGACGGGCTGTTTCCATAACACATGAGTATAAAAAAATATAAAAAAATCTCTTCTGTTGTAAAAGTAAGAACCGTTCCAAAAGGACGGCAATTGGCCATACACTCTTAGAAACGTCTGTGCGTCTACTTTCACGCACAATACTCAGAGAGCCAATCATCGCAACTTACGGAGGCAGCTCTGCGAATGACGATGCCGAAACATATGTTTAGACAAAAAAACGCAGTCTGAGTTGTGACATTAAGCAGTGCAAAACGTCACGCTGCATTGCTTAATGTCACAACTCAGACTGCGTTTTTTCGGTCTGAACAGATGTTTTGGCATCGTCATTCGCCGAGCTGCCTCCGTAAGTTGCGGTGATTGGCTCTCCAGTATTGTGCGTGAAAATGCAACGCACAGACTGTTTTAGAGTGTACATGTTAACCCTGTTATAATTTAGATATAGACAGACATAAAAGAGCAGCGTTAAACACTACCGAGTCCCATCTTTCCTTTTTATTTGCGGATTACAGTTTAGTGACCTCAACGCCGGAGCAAACTAGAGAGAAAAACAAAATCAATCGTTAGCTGTCGGAGCTTACCGTAAAAACACATAAAGGACGAATGGTTCATTACGAGTGCATAGATAAGCTGATTGCAGGGACTAAATATAAAGCATAAACTCTCACAGCAAAACACACAGGAAAAGAAATAGGAGGTAAATAAGGACGTAAACTAGCGATCGAACGATCGAGCATTTTCATGTTTAGCGCACGCACCGAAAGAGCTCCAACGAAATAGATTCCTGTACGTTTTTTTTTATTCGAGCAACTACGATAATGACTTTTCAGCCATATTGGTGCTTAACATAACCGTTGCCAGTGATCTGAAGCTTTCTCTGAAATCACAGGAAACACTTCTCAGTCCTCAACACTGAGGTAGAGGGGCTTAGAGTGATAAACCGGAAGTTCGAAAGTGGCACCCTCCCTCCCCTCTTTCCCTTTGCCACCAAGCTTTAAGCCAAAGTGGCCACTCATCACGTGACCTCACAATAGGCGTGAAGTCACCGGTAAGATAGCAACGCCCAGAGCTGGCGGATGCGAGTTCTTTCGACAATCGTGATGTGCCGCTGCTTTCCAACGATTTCGGGCTTCTTCGTGTCCTCTGTCGCAGGTATAATATGAAGATATGATGGAATTACATTTTATACTATTTTTGCACGAAATCGCTCTGGATCATCCGCATATTACACCTGCGAGAAAACATCAGCCGTATCGCTTTACCGGTGCTCGGATTCCCGGGTGTGTTCGAGGATCGAGAAGAACTTTGTGCTTTTAGCATGAATTTTTTTATTTCTGTTAGCTTCTCTTGTACGTTGGCATGTCTGAGAGTTGATGCGAAATCTATCCGTCGGTCCTAGGCCCTGGATGGAGTTGTTTCATCCCAGGTAGCCGCATAATCACAGCAACCTTTGAGAGAACTTCCTGCGAACTTTAACCTTTTGTGATAATCGACGACTCTACAAATGGGCAGTTCTCAAGATTTATGATATAACGTGCTTTCATTGCACTAGCTTGCATTTAATCGCAGTCCTTTTCTTTTAAGTGAAAAGCTGGCTGTAGTGTTTTTAAATTCTTCTACTTCCTCGTCTAAGCCAAGTAGATGGCGAGACTGTGCGCCCTGGAAATAAAAAGAAAAAGAAGAGGGAGAGCACAGGGGATCGTTCGAGAGGATTCTGCCTGACACATCGTGTGTCTTGTGTCTCGATTTTCTCGTCCGGGAAGTGAGTTTGCTGCACTCGACCGGCTACCGCCGACAGAACTTCAAATGAGGTGAGCTGGCTTTGGAGCAGACTGCCCTAGGCTGCGTTAAGAAGAAAACTCGGCCCAGCGACGTATTCCCCATAGAAGAGTCAACTAGGAAAATGCAAAACTGGCGTTTTTTAAGGGGTGTGCACGCGACATGTTACAAAGCATTCGAAACAGTCATTCGGAAGAAAGGTCAATACTAACGTTGATAAAACAGTTCATTTATCATCTAGGAACTCTAAGCACAGTTAGCATGTCTTTACAGTTTTTATTGATCAGTCCACAAAATGTTGTATCCAACGTCCCTTAGAAATTAGTATTAGTAGGTACTTTACCTTGTTGATTGGTATCAATAGATCATAGTAACCTCCGCATGTATATAACCGGACTCCTCTTAGATGGTCGTGGAATTCGCCATTCTAACATCTACAATATTAAAAACAATACAGCACCACTTTTAGATGTCCAGAGATAGCACCACACATATCATCGATTCGTTAAATGTAGTGCAACCCGGAAATAGAGGATTAACGGCACATTTCCATATTTCGTAGGATTTATTGCTGCAATAAATTGTTTCATCAAGAGTGCACTGTATTAGTCGATCAATTCTTTACTTGTTCAAATTACCTGGATAAGATGACTCGTATTTGTGTACGTCCCTTGCCCGAAGAGCAGCCTGCTGCAACACTTTGACTCATTTCTTTACTCTTTTTTTCACAAGAGGAGGCCGCCTATACTTCGTTTCTTCGTGACTTGGTAAAGGGCAACCGCCACAGACCCTTCAAGCCAATCAGAGATACCTAGCGAATGTATGTGACAAATCTCTGCAGAAGGAGAGCGCTCTGATGATATGTTGTCGCATGCCTTTCTCCAGCGTGCATTTTGGCTCACTGGGACTGTAGCCTTCGCCGTTTGGAAAAACTTGTGATGAAATGAAATACGAGCTACTACTTTAATTACCCAAGGCCTTCATACTTTAGGCATTTGTTTGACAAGGATGTTATGTCAGCAATCACTGTGAACTCAGCTCAGCGCCTATCGTACTCGAATGCCGCATTAGGGTTCGACGTCAACTGGGGCCCATTTACGTGCTTAACTTCGAAAAAATGGTGATAGTCAATGTGGCTTGATGGAGTTTGCAAAGGTTCTGTTGTGTTATACGTATATGAAATGGCATTCTATATGAGAATGCACCAACACAAGCTATAAACTAGATTCTAAGAGGTGTGTTCGTCCTTGTAATTAAAAAAAGTTAAAGCAATAATTTCTTATTAGAATTGTAATTTTTAATTTGAATAGCTGGGACCGTTTTGGGCTCATTAATGTCCGTGTGCTATGATGGTATTATAATGTGTCAATAGTTTTAAATATCCTATCTGCAATGCCTGCAGGGGTCAGTGAGGTAATAAATGACTAAGTAACATTTTCACATCTCTGGAGTTTGTTTTCGGATGCACCACATTTTCTCAGAAGTTGTGGAACAAGGGCAGCCACATGCAACAAGTCTGCCAGTGTGGTTTGTCCCATTTATTAATATTGGGGTGTCGAGATGCGAGCGTCTTTAAAAGCTCCACCGCATGCAGTGAACACAATTCTTGGTATAGCAGACTTTGGAGGCGTAAAGGCTGAAGTGTGAATATTTTGAATACTTAGTTAGTACATCAAATATGTTTATTTCTGCCCGATTACACAATTATTGGTTGTTATTAAACGGTTCCTTACAGAGTTTTACTGAGGCAGTCTCGTGTCAGAACATTCGGCCGTATAGTAGTACCTGTGCCCCTTGTTGTCGAATGATGCTCCTGGCACGTCGGTGATCAGTTTTGGTCGAGTGGCGACTTTGACTGAGTGATGCCATCTTGTGATCATGCGTCATGTACCGCCACTGACGTCTGATGCACTGGATCTGCAGGGCTGGCTTCTAATCCACAAAATTTCCTGGCAGTGTTTTGTGTCAATATAAGCTGATTCGGGCATGTATTCATTAAGTGGCTGTGTCTTTTGCTGTACCGGTGACTTGATGGCTGGCAAGAACGTTTTCTATCCAAGCCACTTTACTTCCATTCTGGAATAGTGATTTCTTCTGCATGCCACGACCACTGCAACTTGTATAAGTCTCCTGTGGCAAAGTGAAGTCAGGTGATGCTTGGTGTTGAGTTTATGAGAACGACCAACCATTCTATTTCTTCAAGCGATTCAGCTGCATTCTTCTTCGAAGTCAGAAAGTGTGTGCTTCATGAAGTGGACACAAATATTTGACCTCGGTAAATTAATATTGCCCTTTGACGACGACCGACATCAAATCAACTGCAACTCTATCGCCGCTCACCTGCTTTTTCGCGCTTAGTGTAGAAGCATGTGTCATGCTTACCTCCCGTAGAGGTGATAGGAATCGTGAGGTTCGGGATAGTGTCGGGACCAGGGACCAAGGCCGCCGAAGATAATCCTCCAATGTCCCGCGGTCACTCCTCAAGGCATGGTTGAGGGTCATTCGGCACGAACCCTCGCAGGCCATGAGGCTCGTTGACATGAGGGGAATCAGTCGGGGCTTCTGCACGGATTGCTCGTGTAAAGAGTTCAACGGGACTCTCTGCACGGTGAAACACACCACTCAGAGTAATAATGTACTTACTGCGGCCCCTCGCACACTGCCCACAAAGAACTAGGTGAGTATAAACTTTTTGTATTCTGGTATCTAGGTAGATCTCTATTTACGTTAGTTAAAATGTGCGTTGCTCCTGGAAAAAAAAATCATTAATTTGCGCAGTAATGTCTACAGAAATATTTTTTTCTTTCAGACGATTATCCTGCTTTCTAAAAAAAAAAAAGTTCATCAGATCGCTT
>JAZHYW010059741.1:0-17584 GCA_037355805.1 Ixodes ricinus | reverse complement strand
CAGTGTTGGACAAAATACTCGATAAAAGTATTTAAGTTAAGTTACTAAATACCTGCCTCATAAGGTATTTAAAATACTACTCAAGTTACTTTCATTGTAAAGTATCTTGAGTAGAGTACAAATACCTAGAAATGTATTTCAGTTACTTTTGAAGATACTTCCGCTTTGCTTAATTTGTATCGACGTCATTGACAACAACAATGGACCTTTTGTAGAAACATCGGTTCGAGAGTAAATAGTTCCAGTACCCTCTCTCTCTTCCTTCTGGCCAAGCAGAGAGGGAAGATGGTTTCGATGTGTCGACTTCGAGGCGGAAGATTACGCATGATGGGGACAAAGGCGAGTTTGGGGGAGTCGTATCTAGGTCACAGCGCCTCAATGGGTGAGCAGGATGTAGCTGACGTTTTGGGTGTGGAACGGGCGGGAGAGGCCTTGCGCGCGCGTTGTTTTCTCGCCACTTAGCCTCGAACCCAGTCGCGTGTCTAGGTGGCAGCACATAATCGCCAAGAGGTCCATTATGCAGCTACGCAAATCTGGGTTGCCAGAATGGTTTATTAGCACGCAACAACACAAAACAGGAGAAAAAAAGGTATCGTAGGGCTATTTTATGCAGTCCGACTATAAAGAGCAAAATATTGTCACGAATGATAAATGATGAGGCGGCGAATAACTGAAGAAACTAAACGTTTAATGGGGCGAACTTGTTCCCAAAACAAAATAGAGAAAGGCTAGCGTCGCAGGCGTCGATGTCGGCGAAACAGCAGGATCGACCGCTGGGGCGAGACTGACTCCGGACCGCCACTCGGAGCACCTTTTGTACCCGCGTGGGTTTCTGGAACATTCGGTGTAGAAAGTTCGGCGCGTAGAACATTTGTAACTCGATCAGACGACAAAATTCTCGAACTTACCAGAATGTCAAGTTGAAGGAATAAATAAAATAGAAGTCCGCTTTCTGGTATCGAACCCGGAGCCTCCGCGCGAGCTAGCCTCAGCGCAAGAGCCAAGCGCGGTAACCATTCGGCCACGCGCTCGCTGGGCAACGCGCGTGGCAATATCACTGATAGATGTTACCAAACATTTCTGCGACAACAAGAAAGGGGTCGCTTCAGCTATTGGGGAGGAGATCAGACCGTGGCGCCCCAAGCGGTTAACTTTAGAACTAGATGGATGGGGACAACAAATACAATGGCTCAGCGCTCGGCTAACTTAACCGAACGCGGCGTCAGCGTTCGGCTGGAGTTCGTGTTCTCCGGTGAGGGGGAGGAGGGGCTCTTTTGTTACCACTCCGGCTTGCATGAACAATGCAGCATGCACGGTGCCCAGCTCAGCACAAAAGCCCAAGTGGGTCAAGTTCGCATCCTCTGACGACTGCTTTCGGGGGAGATCCGGCACTTAACGTCACTTCACTAATTGTTGGTATTTTTTCATTACACTGTACAGCGCGCTCCATTAAAAAAGATGACACGAACATGCCCACAAGGCCTCTGGGTATGTGCACAGGCCTTGTGTTGGGTAAACACCGAGGTGTGGGAGTGACAAACGGGTCAGAGCGCTTCGCCAATAGTGACATCCCTGAATATCACATCCTGCGGCGCACCTTAGACGCATCGTTTAACTACAATCCATATTCCCTATACGGGGAGTTCACTATAAGCGAACTTGGGACACGGATCTGAGTGAATGAATAACAAAGAGAACCCTCATAATAGCCACGGCAGTGGTCGCACCTTCTTCAAGTAGGTTGCGTTCAGAAAAGCACTCGACGTTGGGGGTGTCCCCAACGTCGCATTTTGAGAGCTCATCCAGCTCCTAGTTCGTTTCCTGTACTGTTCGCTGCTTATCAATGTTCGCTTACAGGTAGTGTTCGCGTGAGCAATAAGTGCCGGACTGACAACACAAAGAAAAGAAGAAAAAAAAAAAAACCTCGACGTTTCGCTTTAGCGGGGTCAAATATACAAAAAGCAAAACAAAAATGTCTACTTTTTTGTGTGTGTCCACTTCTCATTTATTTCTATTTGTTATTTTCTTGACCACTCAAGTCTGCATTGTTCTCGTAGGTCGTTTCCCGCTCTGCTTGCGCCTCAGGGTGGCATCTTTACTTCCGTAAAACCACACCTTTTGTTTCAGGATTTTTTGGGGGGAAACTCTATAGAAACAAAAGGCGCCTTTGGGAAGGCGAGGGGAGAACCTTCATTGTACGAACTTTGGGCTGAAATATGAGTCACAGTCGGCAAAAAAGCGATATTTTCACGAGCTCAGTTAAAGTCACCGTAGCTAATCGGAGCTAGCAACAGGATTCGGTTGCTCGAAAGAATGTTCACGTTTGCTCGTGCCACGCCCACGCCACTTCATACCGAAAAACTCGAAAAATGGCGGAATGTCAAAAAGGTATTTAAGATAATGAGTACAAGATACTCAGAATTGTAATTAAAATAGAGTATTAAATACTCTCCATCAAAGGTATTTGCAAGATACCAAGATACTCCAAAAAGTATTTAAGATACAGTATCTTGAGTAGAGTATTTGAGATAGGCACAAGTCTAGTGAGATAAACTAGATCTATATTTGGTGTCAGAAATTCAAATTTATATAAGAAAAAAACTAGAATCAACTTGTTTTTTTTATTCCCGACCTTTGCTCTGCGCCACGGTTGGGCAGAAACACTCAAAAATGTATTTGGAAATACAAATACTGGGATACATAAATATAGGAGCTAAAATTCTGGTACTCAAATATATCTGTAATAATGTATCGTGATACGTATCGGAAATACATTCTAAAGAGAGGCAAAAAGTCTTCGTAAATTTAAATGCAGAAATACATTTAAGGGGGAGGGGGCAGAAATGCAGATACTAATATACTGATACCGCAATACATTTTTCAAATTTGTTTGAGAGGTCAACTGAATCTTGAAGTTTGAAGTGGAAGTTTTTGATCCCGAAGTTACTTCCCCGCAAGCTTGACACTTCGCCTTCAATGTAGTGGTTTCTGGCGAAGAGGAGTCTTCAATGGGCTCCTAAAACGTTTCATGAAGGATTGACCGCGGTCTCTTCCCTGACATCCTGGCTGTCTGGCGAGTGATGCGAAAAGACTTCGACCTCTAAATAAATTCCATGTCACCCTACATCCCATCAAAACGTCACCACGCTTCGGTCTAATACGGGCGCCCCTGTCAACAGTGATCACATGACGTCAACGTGGAATGGACTGGTATTCTTGTATCTGTAGGTGTAACCTTGAACATGAAACTTTACCCACACTGCTTTATGAAATGACAAAACGTACTTCCGTTGTAGGTGACCTCGTTGGAGATCGTGCAGGCAGTTGCATTTGTAATTTTTGAGATAAGTGGACCACCTGAAGCATCCTGGAACTTTTATCGTAGCCCCAGTGAGGGCAGTCTTTTTCCTTTCAAATCGCTTTCTCATACAATGTTGAGTTTAAATTCGAATTTTTTATTGGGCGGTGATTTCAATATGCCTGATATACAGTGGACTAACAATTCACCCGTGCTTACTTGCCGCTCTGCACTTTCCCTTGAATTTAGTTCTATGATCGCCACTAACGGTCTTTATCAGTTTGTAGATTTCCCCACACGTCGTGCAGGTGACAGTGCATCAACGCTTGACTTGCTTTTTTCCAATTCCACCAGTTTAGTCCAATCAGTCTTACCGATTCCAGGTATAAGTGACCATGACGGTATCCTAGCTAAAGTTTCTTTTGGACGACCAATGGTCGTGCTTTCCCTCCTCGAAGGGTGTACATTTTCGATACAGGTAATTACGGCTTGATTACGCATAATCTGGAAGATACATTTGAGGAGTTTGTGGCGATCAGTGCCACGTCCAGTGTTGAAGATCTTTGGAATCTATTTAAAAACAGCTTACTATCGCTTATTGATTGCCACATACCGTCAAAAATCGCTTCGGGTAAAAAAGGACACAGCAAGCCGTGGCTTACCAGCGAGATCAAGCGCTTACTGAATCGAAGATGTCGCCTCTTTCGGAGGTACCTAAGCCAGAGGACGGATGAAATATTTAACAGGCTAGATATTCTGGGGAAGGAAATTAAGCTGAAAATAAAAAGTGCCAAAGATCACTTTTATTCCTCCCTAGGTGAAAAGCTTAGGCGTAGTCCAAAGGAGATGTGGAAGTTTGTAAAATCTAATGGCAAAGAAGATAGTACTATCCCTCCTATTTTAGCTGAACAAGGTTATGTCATTAATGATGTCGACAAAGCGAACTGTTTTAATGATTACTTTCAGTCAGTTTTTGCAGTTACTACAAGAAACATACTTTCGGAACCAGCTTCTTGTAATTTTGAGGCTATGTCAGATATCACTGTATCGTATGATGGAGTTGTCAAACTTCTGTCTGAACTAAAAGCTAACTCTTCCACTGGGCCAGATCATATACCTTGTTCTGTTTTGAAATCTTGTGCACCCATTATTGCCAAGTTTCTGGTTGTCTTATTTAATTTATCCCTGTCGTCAAAGAAACTGCCTCAGGAATGGAAATTCGCGAATGTTGTTCCTGTGCATAAGAGTGGTCCCTGTTCTTTGGTTTCCAACTATAGACCCATTTCACTAACCAGCGTGTCTTGCAAGACTCTTGAACATATAATTTACTCTAACATATTTCATCACTTGCAAGCAAATAATTTTTTTGTCCAGTTTCAACATGGCTTTAGGGCAGGCTTCTCTTGCGTCACTCAGTTAGTCGAATTTTCGTATGATGTGTTTTCTTCTTTTGATTCTGGGAAGCAGGTTGATTGTATAATGTTAGACTTTAGCAAGGCTTTTGATACCGTTCCACACTCGTTATTGCTTTTAAAACTCTCATCTTTAGGTTTACCTGTTTCTGTTCATTGGTTGGATAGCAGACTATCTTACCGGTCGCTCCCAAAAAGTAGTCATTAATGGCTCAGAATCTTACTTTCTTTCCGTAACGTCGGGTGTTCCCCAAGGATCCGTGCTTGGTCCGCTTCTGTTTTTAACCTATATAAATGATATAGGCTTCGGAACTACCTCAAAAATAAGATTATATGCAGATGATTGTGTGTTATACAGGGATATTATGTTATACAGAAGGGTCACGTGACCTCCCGAAAGTCACGTGACCCCCGCGCGGTGCATTATGGGACAGTGTCCCATAATGCACCGCGCGAGGGTCACGTGACCAGGGTCACGTGACCTCACGAAGGTCACGTGACCCTCGCGCGGTGCATTATGGGACATTTCCCATAATGCATCGCGCGAGATCACGTGACCAAGGTCACGTGACCTCACGAGGGTCACGTCACCCTGGTCACGTGACCTCATGAGAGTCACGTGACCTCACGCGATGTCAAGGAAAAGCGAGGACGACAGGAGGAGGAGAGAGTACGGATGAGGAGGAGGGGCATACCGTACCCTCCCTCCTCCTCCTCAAGAGCTGCGCTCTAATTCGGCATTACAGGAAGTTGTGAATGCCTTTCACTTTTTTAGGTTTTTATTTACCAAAACATATATTTCATGTCTTCTAAAAATGTGGTGGGACGGGTGTTGGCATTGGTGGGAAGTAAATCACTCGCATCAAAGAATAAAATCCGAAGAATTCTAGGCGGACCGGGGTTGAACATACGACCCTTCGGCTGCGAACAAGTCAGGCTACTGACTAGGCCATTCAGACACTTTTTGTTTGTTGCCTAATTTAACATGTAATACAAAGGAGTCAAAATTGTAAACTCCCATACACAAACGACAAGCTGTGCGCGTGCATAAATTTTAAAATTCCTTCACGTTCTCGAGAACGTCCAGAATCGCCGTCCGTCAAGTGGACAATCCAACATGGCGTACACTGACTTCAGGACGCGAACAGACTCCATAAAATATAAACGTACAGGACGCGCATCGACGTACGCACGTCTCACGGCCATTCTGCTTCGCCATATTTCATGAAGGCCCAGGAGCATGACAAGATCAATACGGATCTTATTATCCCTTTCGACGGGAAGGAAGCGGATGCCATACAGAATCAAGAGAAGGTAATTTTTAATGGTTCGCTGGAAAACGTCCCAAAATAGAAACGCATCCCCAGCAGTTTATGAAAGCGTGCTCAATTGTTTTTGCATTTTTACACAGAAAATAATCCACGCCCCAAGGAACAAAAGTGTGCATCCGTTTAAGTCAAGTTTTCACAAGAAATGTGTTTGTGTGCAACCTAAAAAAAAAGTTTTGAGAGGAGGTGAAAGTAACATCTTTTTCACTCTAGATAAAACATCCTGCCCTGGGCTAGCATAAAATAGGGGACAGTACACTGGAACTGCCAAAATAATTTCAACAATATTAAGCGCGTTCGATTGGCACATGCCAAATATTCAAGAGAAAAACAAACACATAGAAAACGAAAAGCCTCAGTCACTTCCCGATGAAAACTACCGATTCGGTTTTGCTCACTGCAACACACACAAAAAAAAAACGAACAATGGGATCGTGTCTGCCATTCTAGTCTGAATTACAGCCCGAAAAAAAAATATTGATTTCTTAAAAAAAAAGTCAAACAGATGTGATAATGAAAGCCTCCCCCCCCCTCCCCCCCGTTTTTCGACGAAAAAGGTTCTCGCGGCACATTCTATTCCATCCCGACCGCCAGATGAACACGACGAACACACGGTGCAACTTTTGAATACTTACCCTAGCACATGCCAAAACCTGAAGTACATACCAAAACCTTGCAATAAAAAAATGACAAACTGTTGCACACGTGAGAATGGACATTTCCCATCTGCCCCATTTACCAGCTTTTTCACGTGCTTCCTGAATAACTGACAAGCAGTAAGTATTCGATGTTTTATAATGTTGTATGGAACGGCCAAGATACTTGGTCGGCGTTGGCAAAAAGGTCATATTTCGATAGACGTCTGTTTTTGTAGCTTGTGTGCCATGCCCAAATCCCGCAGCACCTTTCCCAGTTTACTGCCGCCCCCATTAGTTCACAACAAGACTTGACCCCATATACCGCTGCTACAATATTATTACTGTCTTTTGACAAAATAACGCGACATTATCTGCATAAGCCAACTGTTTAACTTCTATGCTCTTGAGTGAAAACTTATGATGCTGTTTTTAAAACCATTCCTACAAAAAGGTTCCATATGAATGCTAAACAATGGTGATAATGGGGAATCCTGTTTGACTGATGACTGGACATTAATTCGTTTTGATAGCTTGTCGTTGACTATACGTTGTGTTGTGCAACCAGTAACGCCATTTGAACTAATCTAATAATGAGTTCACCTACTCCCACGTGTTCTAAAATTTCATAGAGTACATAATTTTGAACGCGGTCAAAGGCGTTCTCCAGATCAATTTGGAGCATGGCAACACGTTCAAGTTCTTCATCACACAGCCCTAATATGCTCTTCGCAATGTGAACAATGCTCGAAATAGACCTTCTTTTATGCCGCAGGTTTGATGCTCGCCTACTACTTCACTAATGATGTTTTGTAATCGCCGAGCTAAAACTTTTATCAGTACCTCATAATCAACATTTCTGAGCGCTATGGGCCTATAGTTCCTGACATTCTTTAATTTTGTTCATCATCGTCCTTGGGAATAAGTACTGTATGTGTGTTTTAGAATGTGACCGGTAACTTCTTCGTCTCAAACGTTTCAAGTATTACTGCATGCAGATATCCCGCAATGCAATGCCGCTTTTATACTTCTTATAAGTTAGACCGTCAGGCTGCGGCGATTTTTTGGCCTAGAGATCGTCAATTGCTCGCTCAATCTCGGCTACGCTTATCGGCTCTTCCAGCTTCCCGGTTATCCCTTCACTTAGACTTGGCATCTCTGCTAGATAATGTGCCAGTTGGGAGTCACTGCCGTATTTCTGCCGACGAAACAGACTGCTACAATATTCCGTGAATGCCTTTTCTACTGCTTCAGGAGGGTGACTCGGCAGACCGCAGTAATCGATTCCGGCGATATTGTTTTGCCCTTTCATGGCTCAGTGCTTAATGCCCGTTTAGTTGGACGTTCCCCTAAGATATTTTTTTCAGCGTGAGCTCGTATGAGAGTACATTTACATTCCTCCAACTCTAATTACGCGATAGTTTTCTTCGCACGTTTAAGCTACTCTGAAAACCTACCAGGATTTTCGCTTTCAAGCTTGGAAACTCTACGTAGAATCTTCGAGGAGTAACCTTTCCTCGGCGTTCTTCCAGAACACAATTGGGCTGGATCGTTTTGTTGCACTGAACTTAACTTCGCGTTTAAGCCAGTCCCATTTTTCGCTCGCGCTTCCACAAAAACTAAGCATCTTAATAAACAACTCGTCTGCAGTTTGATTGAAGATATCATCTATAAGAAGGATATTATTAAGCTTTCACTGTGTCCCATTGAAAGACAGTCTTTTTATTTTTCCCTCCGATAGTAAAAAAGACCAAGACCTTATCAGAAAAGAAGACTGGTAGCACATTATATTCGTCGTAACCAGTTAAAAGTTTAATAGACACATACGCCCTGTCAAGGCGAGCATGACTTAAAGATTGATAATATGTGTACCCATAAATCCTTATAAATCCTTTGAAAATCCACGACATCTTGAAAACTAAATTCTGTTGTCATTTCTTCTAAACATTGTGTAGAACTATCACTTTGCCGCCCCTTACTAGTTCGGTCTCGTGCGTGACAAATATCTCTTAACATAACTATCTTGCTTTGACAATCCAGGTACGAGCAAATGCGATAAAAGCAGTTTCTTTCATTAGTTTCAATTGGCACGTTAACATTTACAATTCTATAGTCTACATTAGTAATGCTGCAGTCACACGATACAAACCGACCTTCACTGTTTGCACTGCCGGATGTGACCTGCGCATTTAGCGATTTTTAAATAAAAAAGAGCATACATCACTCAGACATTCCATTTGCGCGCGACACGCAAACTTCAAAGTATCCTTGGAAAGACGCCAGCAGGCATGCGGTCCCTTCGTCGCTTTCCACTTTAGTCTCTTCAATTGCGAGAAAGTCAATGCCATCGTCGATTGGGAACCTTTTCACCTGGTTCAATATACGACGCGAGACGCACCCTCGGACATTCACTGTCGCTTCCTTCAGCTTTTTAATAAGGCTATGTGTCCTCGCGGGACAGGAAATCACGCATTCTAGGGACCCTCACCAAGAGCTGGCTCGAGACCATGTCAGCCGGCCGGCTTGGCCCGACCCTGGGTTCGGGCGCAGAGCTTGGCGATGGTCACAGAGTCGGTTTTCTTATTTGCGACACCGTCTTCGCTGGCGGTTGTGACGTGCTCGACGCGCTGCAGCCCTTCGTCGAATCCGGGTCTTGCTCTAGGAGACGCTTTGTGGCCGTCACGCTGGCGTCGGCCATGTTGACCTCGTTGCCTTGCTGCACTTCCACTTTTCCCGTCGACGTCACCTTGCTTGGCGTTGCCGTCACCTCGTACTTTCTCGGGGTCTTTTCCTCAGGTTTCACTGTGTTCACGACAACCGGCGGCGTGTCAGTTTTGGCCAGCGGACGCACTAACGGCGCATTCACACTGCCGGTTGAGTTGCGTTTGCGAAGCGGGTGCGGACGCGATTCGCGAGCGATCCCGTTCAGAAACACCGAGAGGTGGTTGGCAATCGGCGAGAGGCGGCTGGTGGTTTCTAGGCGATCAAGCGTGGTCTTTTGAGACTTGCGTTTCGCAACCCTGTTTTACAATTCAAGATCGACTTCAATCCACGATCCAAAGTCAAACGTTTGCTATTTTGGCACTCTGAAGATTTTTTTCGGGATGCTCGCACGCATCACGAATTCGGGCAGCGAAAAAAGAGTCATGAACCCACATAACCTGCCTGCGATTCCCTCGACTTCGCCCACAAGCAAAGCCCAGTTAGTCGAGCCTTGATGACTCAGAAGAGGATGCCCCTAACCCTTTCGTCGAAGTGGACCCTTCCCATATTAACAGCTGCACCATGCTTTCGGGATAGAGGGAAAGTTTTCCCACCTCGCTGTTCGCTCTTGTCGTTTTCATAGTTGTGAGCGGCGCTGTGGACCGTGATGCAAGGGAATGTGTTCGGTGCTAGCCGATCGTGGCTTCGTTGGTGGCGGACTCTCCTCTCGTCACTCGCACGCCATTTCAGTGTACTGTGCGTTTGACATTAAGCTCAAATAAACGCCGTATGGATTACCTATGCATCATGTGGCACGTACAATTTATTTTTTGAGTAGGTTGCCATTTTTCCTTTTGGTAGTAGTAAACGTTTCAGGTCGAGCTAGCGCAGGTACCCTGCCAGCTCGGCGGTAGTATGTTTGCTGCGCATCCAGGCTAACGACGTCTCTATCGGCCTTCGTGGTGGTCATGCACGGTGTTGAAAGCTTTCAACAGTTAACGCTACTGCTCACAGCTGACATTCTGGTCTATCAGAGGCGGGTTCCGACATTCTACGGGCAAAAACTAACAAGGCAGAAAGCGATGTGCTGTGGCACTCCGAATAATAAACAAGCTTTTACCCTAACCAAATCACCGAAGCGAAGCCCGTTAAGGTTAAATGTCAATTCTTTTCGCGGCGGATTCAAGTGACGGACGTGAACATCACGTTTCTTCGTTGATTTGTCTGCTGTAACGCTAGGACTACAGCTCCTAGGACGCCTCACCAGTGAGATGCCATCTTGTTTCGAAAGCCACCGATGTCACGTCAGCGTCGTGTTGCGACTTGTTGCCGTTTCGCGGCTCGCGAAAGCGATTCAGGCAAATCGGCCCCGAAGCGGTTGTCGAAAACGCGCTCCAACCGCTCGATCCCAGCCGCTTTGCGGTTGAGAACACACGGATCCGCTTCGTGTTCGCGGATTCGCTTTCAGTGTGAAAGCGCCATGATACCGGTCGGATCAGCTTCGTTCTTGGTCACACCGTCCTGAGCCTCGGTGGCGGGAAACGCCTCCTCGATCGCCGCCTCCGCATTCACCTCGTCCATGACAAGCTCAGCGTTGGCATCCCCTCCTCCGGAGCCCGTGGCCGCGGCGTACGTCTTCACGCAGCGATCGGCATCATGAACGAACCGGTTGCAGGCATCGCACATCGGCACCCGGTACTCTCGGCGGTAACGGCGGGTCCTCTGGCAGCACAGACTGAGTGGTGCCCTGCTCGACAATACGACGAGTACCAGCCCCCGGCAACGCGTAGCTGGTGTGGCAGGTCATCCAAACTCAGCCCGGGCTTGAGCCGGATGACGGCCGAACGCGTCATTGAAGCCCGCAACGCCTTGCACCCGACATTTCTCAGTTCCCAGTTCGGTCGCCTTAGCGTAAAGTACGAGCGCTGCCCTCACCTCGTTGTCGGGAACATGACAAACCAGCCAGTGCAGTTTGATGCGAACGTCCCGGTTGCCGGGGTCAATGAATATACAACGGCGTCCCTTGACAACGAGGTGTCCTGCCTCAAGGACCCTCCGTTTAACCTCGAGTGACTTAAGTGTCGCGGCCCGGACGTGGTTCATCTGGTACGCCCCCAAAGTGAGGACCTCGGGGAGCAGTGCCAGATGACTCAGGATGTCGCGGAAATCTTCCACACGCCACGGGCGGCCCCGGACGTCAGCAAGCAGAAAAGAGGTGCTCAAAACCGCAGAACAAGTTGGCAGAGGCGGCAGAATAATCTTATAATCAGCTGAAGCTGAGTCATTGCCGTCACCGCGGGCTGGCTGGGCCACTTAAGCGCGGTCCAAACCAACGCGTTTTTGTGCGCCCGTAGGTCATGCGCTTCCCGGAAATTGCGTATTTCGTGACGTCGCGCAGATTCCATGCCCCTTCCGGGCGCGCATAAGGAAGTTGGATGATTTTAACTTTTTCTGCACGCGCACAAAAACGCGCTGTGACGTAGTGGGGCGCTCCTCTCCCGTATCCTCTACCGGCCAATCGGGTGAGGGTACCAGTTCCGGCTCCGCGCTTCTTCGCCGTCGGGCGCAGATGCTCTCCGCTCGCCCGAAAGCGCATTGTCCTAACCAACGCGCACGCTTGTGACTCAGAAAGCGCACCAGAAACAGCAAAAACGTCACGAAATACGCAATTTCCATGAAGCGCACGGCCTACGCGCGCACAAAAACGCGTTGGTCTGGATCGCGCTTTAGGCTGCTCCGGCGGAGCCCGAAAGCGTATTTTTAGAGCGCAGACGATAGACTCCTGGCAACGGCGCTCACGCCGATTTTGCTGCTCGTGGAGATGGACGCTGCCGCCGTCACACATAGCAACTTTCGGTTGCTTGCGTCACAAGGAAAAAAAAGGGGGAGGGGATGGGTTGCCAGTTTCGCCGTTTCGCTGGGACTCTTTCACAGTTTCGCGGTTTTTGCAATGCGAACTTGGGTTTCGGATTGGGAAGCGCGTGTATCACTGAGGACCGTGTTAAGCCCCCCCCCCCCCCTTTTCCGTCTGCGTTCACGCCGCTTCGCGTCGACAGTCTGTGTCTGCTCATTACAGAACTATTAACCCACTTGGCTTCCCCGTACATGCAGCTTCGCGGCGTTTAGCCTGCAACCCAAGCCCCGCGGTCCCTCTATGCATCTCCGGAAAGTAGTCCCATATAATTTAGTTCAGCGAAGTTTCACTGACAATATTCGTATTTTTTCAGTGTTAATCGTAGAAAAGAAATCTCGTAAATATCGCCAAATTCCTAAAAAAACAAAAGTAAGCCCACACTGTGGATTGAACCGCGGTCCGCTGCGTATGAGCCAGACACCTTGCCACTACGCTATGCTACTGCATTCGAAACTCGTTGTAACCTTTGCCTATGTGTGACGGTTATGTTTGACCGTCGTGAGCGCCGTCGCTAAGGGGTCTATCGCCTTCGCCCTAAACATATGCAGCCCAACATCCCACGTCCGCACTCGGTGAAAGCGGGCAATGGAATCCGTTCAGACACGCTTGCGCGGCTTGGGAACGAGCGGGGGTTTACTTGTAGCTACCGCGTTCCACTCTTAAACGCAAAGCTCAACCGTCCTCATGTAAATTCGTTTCGTGTTTCCGCGGCTTTTCTCCGGCTCGTCACATAATTGCGAAGTGCCAGACTCAAACCAAAGATGCAAAGCATGAACCGAAGAACCAGCAGTAAAGCCCACATCCTCCTCTCACTTTGGAAATTTAGGCCCGAAGTTGCAACTTGAAAACTGAACAACCCATGTAGCATAAAGTTGGCTCTGAAAGGGGGCCGACGTGGGTCCCACTTCGGCGGCCCACATGGGGGTCACTCGTTGGCTCCCTTCTTGCGCTACCTGATTATCAAAAGTGAAGCCTAACTCTGGCAATTCTCTGAAACTTTTCTCCCAAAGATGCCAGATGACAGCCAAGCTACCATCAGTCATGTCTAACTTTGACACTTGCTTGGCGAGTTAGGGCCAATATACCCAGACTCTGGCCTAGGAAGGTCATGTTTGCTTCTACCATGACTTCTTAGTGTTTTCTAAGGACCTAAATTGTCAGGCAACTACCAAATGATGGCCAAAAAACTGCTCTACCTGGGCATGTTTCGAACGCATCAGCAGGCAGATGTTTTATGACCATTGCGGAGAGCAAGTCGTCAGCAACTTGCGTAGAGGCTGCGGTGACGTCAGAATGACGCCGAGATCCGATTGGCTTTGAAGGAAAGGATAGTGGGTAGACCTCAATGCTAGATGCCTTGAGGTCCACCCACTATTATTTTCAATTCGCCAATACGAGCTCGGCGTTCTGACATCATCGCAACACCTGTGCGTGAAGCAGACGAACTTGCGCTCCGCGTAACACAGTACCGCCTTACAACGAGAAACAGACCTCAGACAGGCCTCAGACAGGCAAACACGGCCTAAAGCTTCCCGATCCTTCTGGCGAAGGCATAAGGCGTCAACTAGAAAATAAAATGGTGTGAAGTGTGCTTTAGTGTTCCATTAAGTTGTGTGAGTGCCGCCCAATTCCAAGGATGTGCCCTTCCTATAAAACTTGTTTATTCCAAGTTCGATCACCGACTTCGTGCGGTTTGTCATGTTCCCCATGTAACCCCTTTGGCTGCAATGGCAACTCCGGATTTTTTCTGCGCATTCGCCCACGAGTTTCCTAAACTGAATTATCATTGTGGCAATGTTTAACATCCTTAAAGGTACGGTTTTTCAGCTTCACTCTTACCTAAATCCCCCAAATGCTTAGCACGCTGCCGCGAGAGAACGGTTATTATAGCCTTTTCGGAGGCCGTCTTGTGGGGGACACTTGTAGCTATCAAAAATAAAAATGAATCGAATAACGGTCACATTATAAATTCTACGTTGAAATGTTTTTCTCTCTAATAGCTATGGTAATCTTATTGCTGTTTTTTTATATTTGACTCAATGCTACACAGCTGAATAAAGCCGATTGTTTCAATTATTTTAAAATAAAATATTTTGGAAAATATTGCAGATTGAAACTTGTAACTATAATTTGTGGTTAATTACTATAATATTGCACATCCAGACACAGAGCGAAATTGGCGCCGCGACTCGCCAATAAATATTACACAAAAACTTGTGTGCATGTGTGCGTGCAAATAAAATTTGTAACGTACCTTTAAAGTGCCTATCTAGGCAATTTAAAACGTTTTTTTTTTAGTTCAACGCTCTTTTAGAGGCGCACTAAAAATAACTTTAAGCGGTTTTCTAATTAAATGCTTTTCAATGCAATGAAGTTTAGGGATCTGCAAAGTATTTTGTAACAACTTTAAGAAGATGATATTTTGTCAAAGTTACAATATTCTAGTTCAAATAGTAAACATATTTTCTCTACATGTGGCTGAGGGCTTGAATGAGCAATATATTGTTTACTGTTCTCGTTGGCCTTCTTTAAATTTATTAATAGAAAAAAACATGCTGCACCAGTCTTGTTCCAAATGTTTCAATTAACGTCTTTTTTACGTCAAAAATTGTGCTGAAGCAACCATGCATTCGGCCCCGTCTAAATTGTTAAGACTGCAAAAGAAAAGAAAAAAAAACTTGCAAACATATACAGAATGTATTCCTCTCACTCCAGTTTTGGGGTCGGATATAAGGCAACCACAAGATAAACAGAAACAGAGGCACCCCAATTATGTTTTTCTAACTTGTTCTCGCGAGTGAAAAATGCGCCATATTAAAAGGCAACGCATCGCTCTGTAATTTATTTGTGCAGCGTTTGTTTTTGTTCATTCGAGCTAAGCCGGGACAAACAATAATGTTTTTTTTCCAAGAGCGTAAACGTTTAGCTCCACTGTTTGCATTGCTACAATGCATTAGGCCCAGCAAGATTACAGAAAAAATATACCTCACATCGCTTCCCTCGGTTTTTAGCTTATGCGAAATTTTCCTTTTAAGAAGAATCGTGGTTGCAGCAGAAACGTTGTTATGTGTTTTTGTGTGTGTTTTCTTTTTACTTCAAAATGGTTTACAACCAGAACGGGAACAGCCAGCGGAAGAAATTTCGCCGTGTAACGTGGCCATGTGAACCGACGTCACTCTGCTTTTCTGTAACGATTGTTTAGGTTTTGTTGCAAGCACTTCAGTGATGACGTTTTTACATTCAAATACGGTGTGCACATTGCCCGCTATTTCTTGCATATTGGTAAGAGTAAAATAAAAGTCACCTTTCTTTTTCTTGCACTTTCTCTTGCACGGTTGATGTTTCTAGTTTTCTCGCTCCAGTCTCGGTAATTCATGAAAATGGAGAAAAAAAAACCTTGTTGATTTATTTCCAACTTGGTTTCCTACAGAAAACGGGGATTTCCATCTGCTATGACCTCAGGCGACCCCTTTATTTTTCAGGCATGCAGGTTAAATAAACTTTAGGCCTTTTTTATCTTCAGGAAATTAGAAAGAGGTTTCTCGAAAAAGAGAAAAACTTCTATGCTGCAATGTTTGTAAGATCTACGGTCTACCCCTCCGGTTACAAAAAAAAGCTTGATTAGACCTATATAAATTAAATATATAAATTAAATGACAGAACTTTGTCTTTCATTGGCACTTTTAAATAACGCAATAACTCTTACGGACCAAGCTGAGCAGTTGCGGTAGATCTCATGTTACAAGTGTGAAGTGAAGATTTGCGAATTAATTACCTAAAACCTATAATTTAACGCTTCAAAAATCTGTCCTTAGCTGGCATTATCTATTCATAGTTTTGTTACTCGCTAGCCAAAATATGCCATAGGTGTTAGCATATATAGAAGTTATTTCTGTTCTGTGCAATTTGTTTAGAAACCTAAGCAACAAGATAATTGTGATAACAAGCCTAAGATGCAAATTAGGGATAGAAGCTCCACTCGAAAGTGAGGATTGCCAACGCAGCGGGGACGGGTACAGAGTCATAATAAGCCAATCTTAATCCGTTGCGTTATTCAAGGGTCTCATGGTAACGTTTGGCTGTGCGAACCCAAGTGTCCGCAGCAGTGATGTTTCCCAAATTTTGTTTTACGAAAAAAACTATACAGTCAATAATGCAGTGAGTGCGCAGGCGAGCTGGTGGATGTTAACCATTTTGTTCTAGCCGAGACTGAGGCAGGAAAAGAGGAAAGTTTCAAAGTAGAAGAAAAATGAACAGTCGAGGACACGTCTCTAACACAGCTCAACACAACTATGAGAGCTGTGTTAGAGACGTGTCCTCGACTGTTCATTTTTCTTCTACTTTGAAACTTTCCTCTTTCCTGCCTCAGTCTCGGGCTAAGAACAAAATGGTTATACAGTCGAGCCCGATTATATCGGATCCTGGTATATCAAAATATTGAGTGTTTAGAGCAGTCAAAACTGCGCCTTGAAAAGCCATGTAAAAGTATGGGCACCTTGTGCACCTATATCCAACTTCACCTACCCGCACATTTGATACATCGAACCGCGCGCCGCGCCTCTATTAGGAATGCTTCCCCAAACACAGCTGCTGTCGCTCTGCTGTTTGCACGTGCTGAGGATAAACGACTTTAAACACAAACTGCAAAAACCAAAACAAAAAAAGAAAAAAAGCAGAAAAATGGTTTTGGTTAGTTTAATGTATCGACATCGATTATGTAACCGCGTTTTGAACTCGTTTTTTCTATCTTTGTTGACCTTTCTGTTTCGTCCTTTTATGATTTGCCCTTTTTTGTTCTGCTGCATTTTTTGCTTATTTTCAGTCAATTTCTTTTTATTGCTTGCTTAACGTTTTTTTATGAATAAAGAAATAGCTTTCCTTATCCGTCAGGCCTTTCAGTTTTTTTTTATTTGGTTTATATTTTTGTGTTTCCAGCTTGTGCTCTAGACATCGCGGCACGCGCGCATGTAAGCCCGGCGAGGTGCGCACCAGAGCGGCGGCGCCCGCGGTTCACGCCGACTGCGCTTCAACAAGGTTCTGCTGTATTAGCAGTTCTTGGATGCTCTATTTAGTAAGCTCCCGTTCGTCACAATCTTCGGCATTGCCAAAAATGCGCTAAAATTGTAACTGGAGTATAAGTTAAAATACTTTTTTGTACCCAAATCATTGATATATCAAACCATTTTACGATCACCTTAGAGTTCGTTTTATCCGGGCTTTACTCCGTTTCACCATACGTCCGAGCATAGTCAAGGCTAGGCCACGTACAATCACACAGCGATGATAAAATCGCA
>JAZHYW010059739.1:0-11234 GCA_037355805.1 Ixodes ricinus | reverse complement strand
CCTTCGTTCGATTGCGTATTACTTGGCTGGTGCGTCTCTTGCTCACTCAAGAACCGAATCAAGCAGCAGGTTCAGGATCTGGAGGCATTATCCACGACTGGCTGGTGCGTCTCTTGCTCACTCAAGAACCGAATCAAGCACCACGTTCGGGATCTGGAGGCATTATCCACGACTGGCTGGTGCGTGTCTTGCTCACTCAAGAACCGAATCAAGCAGCAGGTTCAGGATCTGGAGGCACTATCCACGACTGGCTGGTGCGTCTCTTGCTCACTCAAGAACCGAATCAAGCAGCAGGTTCGGGATCTGGAGGCCTTATCCACGACTGGCTGGTGCGTGTCTTGCTCACTCAAGAACCGAATCAAGCAGCAGGTTCAGGATCTGGAGGCATTATCCACGACTGGGCTGGTGTGTCTCTTGCTCGCTCAAGAACCGAATCAAGCACGCAGGTTCGGGATCTGGAGGCCTTATCCACGACTGGCTGGTGCGTGTCTTGCTCACTCCAAGAACCGAATCAAGCAGCAGGTTCAGGATCTGGAGGCACTATCCACGACGGGCTGGTGCGTCTCTTGCTCACTCAAGAACCGAATCAAGCAGCAGGTTCAGGATCTGGAGGCATTATCCACGACTGGCTGGTGCGTCTCTTGCTCACTCAAGAACCGAATCAAGCACGCACGTTCAGGATCTGGAGGCATTATCCACGACTGGCTGGTGCGTGTCTTGCTCACTCAAGAACCGAATCAAGCCGCAGGTTCAGGATCTGGAGGCATTATCCACGACTGGCTGGTGCGTCTCTTGCTCACTCAAGAACCGAATCAAGCAGCAGGTTCAGGATCTGGCGGCGTTATCCACGACTGGCTGGTGCGTCTCTTGCTCCCTCCAAGAACCGAATCAAGCAGCAGAGTTCAGGATCTGGCGGCATTATCCACGACTGGCTGGTGCGCCTCTTGCTCACTCAAGATGCGAATCAAGCAGCAGTCGCATTTGTTCCTTGCTGGTGCAATATGTTTACACCATGTCTGGGATGATAACAGAACCTGTCTTGTGAGATACATTGTAAATCTGTAGTGTTTAATTTCGCCCTTAAATATATAAAGTGAGCGTAGTATCAAAGAACTTTGAAAGGCAAGATTTCAGTCTGGTGAGTGAAGAACATCTTAAAACTGAAACAAACGACGGCCATATTGCATGGTAGCATGCGTCCATGAGATTCCTGTTACAAAATCGCATGAATATAGTGAAGTAAAATGTGCGTGGGATAAAGACAGTTTATTACTTTTCGTAGCTTGTAGTGTCGTTTTGTATGCGCTGTTTGAAGGATTGTCCAGAAATCTTATCGTTGGATGTTTTAAGCAGCGATGAGTGCGTGCATTGGGGAGAATGCAAACACTCACGAGAAACAAGTCCGTACGGGAAGTACATGAATGAACGAATATGGCCTTTCCGGAACCCAACTCTCAAGGTTCGGCGCGGCGAAAGCGAGGCGAAAATTGCACGAGGACAGCATCCCCACGTCCCCGGGAAGCTGAGGTGTACCGCATAGAGACGGCGCACGTCACACGTCCTCGGGCTCAAGTATGTTTCGCCGAGGGCAAACACTGTCACCTATTTACTCAAGCGCTGTGTTCAGCTGATGTAGCCTGTTTTTAATCGATCGGACGTTGTGATACCAAATGTCGCGGCGGCGTTAGCCTGAAAGAACGAGGAACTTTCACCCACGCTGTCCCCACAGATTATGTTTGACTACTGCTGCCGATTGTCCCGGCGAAGCGGAAGAAGAATACCGTAGGCTATGGTTCAGAGGATACGGAGGCTCTGCCTCCGGCAAATGATAAAATTAGCCAATCGACCTACCATGAGTAAATGCAAGGCAGGCTTTTAGTCCTAGCGGCAACCGAGACGCGTACGAGGCTGACGGCGGTGCGGACGAAGCACACGCATTTGGATCAGCAGTCGAGATTCCTTGAGCGTCGTAACTATTTGTGCTGTGACAAGGAACTAGAGGAAAAACCCAGCAAGCAGCCGGAGCCTCCGCGAGTTCTCGATAAGCAGACGAAAAACTCGCCTCCACATGGCGCGTCTTGGCGCACTGATACGTAGGACGGAGCAAATATACCACGTGGTTTTAAACAGGCGCGTGATTGGACCCGGCGGCCTGTATCATTGGGCTTTAGTCCATCGTGGGATGAGACGTGGTATAGGTTACTAATTAGACTTCCGCAATGTAGTTCTGGAATAATACAAATAAGCATATGGTTCTTATTACAAATTTGCAGAGCATGGATGGAAATAGCAAAACTGATCGATTTTAGTTAGACGTAGGACACGTGGGAAGCGTAATGGTGTGCTAAATTGGCTGCTTCTGAGGCAATCACAAAGTTGGCGGAGAGAAAATGAGGACGATAAGAAACGGAAAAGCGGCGAAGCTAGACGCATTTCCAGGGCCAGTAAAACGAAGCGCATGCTTCAAATCTCTCTAGCGTCGAATGATTTGGTGGTGTTCGACTATGCCTTGCAAGCTTCTAGTTGGAACGAGACGTTACTCTTTAATAAATAAATTGTGATTCAAGAAAATTAATTGAAAAACCTAAGTATTAAAAAAACGATGCACCTTAATCAATGGGGCCTGTGACAGTCATTGATTCGGTAGCATCGGTGGACTACAATGGGACCACGGATTTTTCATATCTTTATTCGTGGACTACCAGAACTCTCAGGGCAGCCATGCTTCGATACACCCTTATATGCAAGCGGAACAACAACTATTTCTCACAGACTAAGTGGCCACATGCAGCCCGCGTATGTATGCATGAGAATGTTTCCTAACGTTTGGAAATTCGGCAAAAAGGATGGCACGCTAGACAAAACAAAATGATAGACTAAGAAAGTAGTTTCGTTTAGTTTCTGTTTCGATATTCGCATCACGTTTTGGCCAACACTTTGTAAACTTCGTTGACATATATACATAGTGTATACTACGAAAGAGCGACTATTCAGACTATCGACGTCTGTGGTCGTCATAGTATTCACATTTCTCTATAACAATCGTCATAGAGATAAGTGATTGTAACAGAGTGCACGCACAATAATCTGTAGCGCATACGCCGCGTAAAATCATTTTTGGGGTGTGTCACCCCATACTACAGGAACTTGACCAGCATTTATTTATATTTATTTTGTCCAAGTCTGTGCGAAATATACATTTCCTGTGGGTGGTACCTGCAGCGAGACTGTGACGAGGACGTGTATTGCAAGTGGCATTGTTTTTTTTAATGCGAAAGCATTAACTGTCTCATGGAGCGAGCCGACGTCATCAGCTTTGAAACCATGCAAAACGGCACCTAAATGAAACCATGCGCAAAGCTAGCCAACGGCATCATTTACACTTCGGTCCCATTGGCTGGCGCGCGTCGACGAGGCACTCATTGGCCGCTGCGCGTCGGTTGGTGTGGTGTCATACCGACTGTGTTATCACACTGTTACGTTATCACTGATCACCGCGTTCGCTCGCCTCTTATCGGTTGTACGGCGCGTGGCAATATATACGGCGCATGGAATAAACCAAGGGGTTCGTTCTGCTGGGAACTACGCTGCTGTCTGTTTCTTCCTCGCGCCGCAAGGCACAAGACAGTTTGAACGATCGCTCACCCGTATGGCGCTGCGTGTCCGCGAGGCAGCGGCTCCACCGTTCCACGCCCAAGGTCAGCGCGTTGTACGCCGCAGATTAAAGAAGGGAGCGAAGAGCGGCGTGCCTGCTTTCGCATTCACAACTCATAGGAAGTGCTTAGGTGTACCTCGAGCCTTTTGCTTTGCGAATGAACAAAATGGCATTTTCACTTACTCATTTCTTACTTTGTTTCGGCACTGCTAAGGTGTGGTTCTTTTGTAAATCTTGATAAAGAAATGCACGCGAAGCAGTTACATCGAAGAGAGCCAAGCAGCGAAAGCAGACGGCCACGACAAAACGACCTTGTTGCGGTGCTTCCCTGTGGCACTGCTACGTGGCGTCGATTTGGCTGGATTCGCAAATAGACTCTGCCGAGAAAAAGCGGCGCCTCCGTAATCTTCGTTCCCCAACGTTATGACGATCCGTTCGAATCGTCCTAAGTGTTGATGAAAGCTGTGTCCTAATAGTTTTCGTTATTCTCCGTCTGATACCACAATGAAAAGTAAGGTTTGCTTTCTGTATCACGAACATGAGGATCAATCCACGAAGATGGGGGCAATGACGGGGCGGACACGATAACAGATGGCATATCTACCGGCGCCGCGGCGGACCGACAGCGTTCCGTTAACGGAAGTGTGTTATCTGCTGGGAATGACTGACACCGCTTGCCCCAAGGCTGAATCCAACGGAGGCAAATGTACAGTCGCCGCGGGAGTTAATAGCTCCACGCGAGCGCGCGTCATTTCCGAGGAACGCTTGACTGGTGGCTTGCGATAGAACTAGAGATGACGTCAGGGCGAGTCCATGCGGAGGGCCAGGGAAGCCGTCTCGATTCAAGGGAACCGTTGTTATCATCTGCGGGGGTGAGCGTAGTTTGAATGAAAATGGGAGATGATTCCGCAGTCATCTCCCATTTTCATTCAAACTGCACTCACCCGCAATGATGCGGTTCCCTTGAATCGAGACGGCTCTCCCCCCGTCACGTCCGGACGTCGTCTCTGAGTCTCTGATCGCCAGCCGTCAGCGTTCCTCGGAAGGACGCGCTCGCGTGGATATAACTCCCGCGGCGACTACCTCAGACAACGCCGGTGCCAACGACGAACCGATGCACACACCTTCGTTTTGAGCAAATTTACCCCTCTCAAATTCTACAGCTGTGGAGTTCAGATACAATTCCGTTAAGTTCAGGAAACGACCTACGTCTATCCCGGATTGCGACTGGAACCGAACCAAGCTTGAATCCAACAAGTCCCTTAATCTCGAGAAAAGCAGTGGTTGATGGAAGGAGTAATATGTCCCTAATGTCTAGTGACATGACTTCGCACTTTTGCTGGTGGAAAGACGTCAAACAGCTCACTAGCTCTTCCGATTTCCTGAGAACGATTGGACTGGTCATCTAGATTGTTGACAGACAACTTAAAGTCGGAAGTGAAAACCACTTTTACTCTGAACCTCCCAGCAACCGCCAACAAGTTGTGCGAAAATTTATGGAAAAAGGAATGCACACAACCCTACCTGGTTTCTCCCTTTCCTTCCTCACCTCTCCTCTGAATCCCACCCCACACTTCCTTGCGACCCCCTCCACAATGTCACTTCCGACTTAAAGTTGAACAGGCTTACGCCGTTCGCGGGTGGGGCGCGGGATTGTCAAAAACGGCACAGAGAAGCCGCCGTTGATTATCAGGTTGGCGTAGTGTATGATATTCTGATGGCCCATGAATATTCCGATGGAATGTACCCCTGCTGAAAGTCTTAGGGGCGTGCGCAGTTTCCTTGAGACGTGTGGAACAGATAGTATTTATACGAATGCGCCAATAAAGTTTAGTAGCTGCGTTTGAGACGTTTTTGTGTTATCCCCTTTTTCGTCCGTCGTATCCGGTTTTTCAAAAATGTGTAACATCAACCAGCTCACCTGCCTACTCACTCTATCTTCAGTAATACAGGTCAGTATTTTCTATGGACATTGTCATTGAGATCAGTGATTGAAAAACAGAGACGTTCCAGAAGTGTGCTCTCCCCACACGACAGAGACTTCCTCAGCATTTATTATTACAGAATGTGTTTCATGCGCCGAATTTCGTGACAAAATCGACGCGCAAGCCCAGCAGACAAGATTTTAAAGGGATACTGCAACGAAATTTCGGCGCTTATTTTTTGGTCTATATGTGTTCAAATGAACAGTATCACATCGAACACACCAATGTCTTGTTTAAAAAGTTACGAAAGGAAATTTTAAAACGAATTAATGGTTTAGCAAAGAGCACCTGGTGGATGTCGCTAACTCCTCATTTGTAATGCCCGTCTAGGAACCTTGGCAGGTGGTGACAACGTTTGTCTCGCCTCCGGCCACCACGAGAGGAGGTGGAAGGGGGAACTCCCTTCTTCCCGATAATCCCTTTTGTGTGTCCCAGAAGTCGTTATTGTCCCTCTACAAGGTTATAGAAGATTAACCCGTCACTCCAAAATTTGTACAAAAGCAGCCGCTTCGGTGGCTGAAACGACTAGGCCATCCTCTCGATGTCAGCCTCGCCTCAGCTTTGCTCGTCCCGAGACGAACTACGTCACAATTGCGTTGGATGTCACGTGCTCCCCGCTGGCTGTTCTCCGAGCGCTTGCCAGAGTGGGCCGTTTATAACGAAAAATGCAGCCATCAGGCTCGAAACACGAACGTGCGATTGTCATTTACGGATATTGTGGATCATATTCAGCCTATTTGTGAACGCGACGGGTGTATTTCAAATTTCGTTGAAGCCTTTAAAGGACCCCTTTATTGTTTTTTGACTGGTCGGAAACTAGGCTGAGATAAACCCCAGGAAACGTAGTAACACGGACATCGCCAACATCGAGGATGTCTAGGACGTCCTCGATGTTGGCGACTGGCTGTAAACAACGTCTTGAGGGTGGACTACATCTTAGACGTCCTAGACGCCAAAGACGGCGTCATGGGCGCCGACGCCGTCTTGGATATGGATGATGTTCTAGACGTTTTGGAGGATGTAGACGTCTGTAGACGTCTTAGACGTCTAGGACTTCGGCGACGACATGGCGTTTTGAATCTGGACGACGACTTAGATGCCTTGGACGCCAAACACGACACCTTGGACGTGAACAATGTGAACGATGTTTTAGAGGACATGTTGAATGTTGAGGACGTCTTCGATGTTCGAGTTTGGTATCGTTGAAATGCGGACAACAATATATAGAAAGCTTAAACTTGCGGCGAAGATCTAAAAGCACAGAATGTGTTTAGCTTAGGATGTTACACGATGTTGTCGATTGCGCAGTACCCCACGTCAATCTCCCTAAACAAAGCACGCTGTCTGCTGCCTGGTCGTACTCAGCATTATTACCACTTCAAGTTTTATATTTCTCTTTTGCTAATGTGACAATTCGGCGGAACTTTATTGTATATAATATTGGCGAATTCCGCTACCAGGCTTGGACGGGAATGCCTACTACCAGTGCCGCTCATTGCTCATCTACAAGCTGAGACACCAGACGCCCACTGAGGCAGACTAACTTCCGGCAGTATAAACATGCACAGAACAAATTGGTCGGCGTGTAATATGTGTCTGGTTATTTTGTAATAAAGAAATAAATATAATTAAAAGCAAAAAGAAATTGATGGCGCATGATGAAAGGTTAGTCTCCCGTTAGTGGGGAGCTTTTTCGTGCTACAGGGAGAGGGAGAGGGAAAAAATATACATTCGAGGAACGTTAAAAAATGGAAGAAGACATCCACACTGCTGCCCAGGTAGGCCGCTTAAAAGAATCAAGGCTGGCGTCAGATCCCCAGCATTCCGGGAAATTTTCGCCTTGCCTCTTGGCGATACTCAGCAAAACGCAAAAAAAAACTATTTATTCCAGCCTAACTACTACAGAAATTCCTAAGTTCCCCAGAGTCGTTACAGTTGGCGCTAAGACAGTTTTAATTAATATCAGTTTGAAACTCAGGATTGATTATTTTTTATTCCTAGGCCAGGCATAATTTTAGAGTACAGCTCATATGCGCACGTTTCCGGCAATGGTGGCGTCGCCGTCAGCGTAACCGCGCGTTGCGTTATGGGACGTTTCCCATAATGACATTACACGTGACGTCACGTGTGATGTCACAAAGAGCAAAATTTACCCGCCGGAAAAGTTTTCCCGTTACATTTAGCGGAAACATTTTCCCGCCAAATTTAACGGGAAAATTATACCATCGTGACGTCACACGTGACCTACCCCTTCGTACCCTTCCCCCTCCTCTTCAAGGGCTGTGCTTTAATTCAGAATTACAGAGAATTGTTACGTATTTCATTTTTTTTTTACATTGGGTCCTATGGACCACTTTTGAAAATCTTGAATTTCTGCCCACCATAATAAAGAAAATCAATGTTCCCATGGATTAAGTTCCGAACGACTCGTAGGACGCACCTAAGTTGAAATTTTATTGTTTCAATAAATACTTTTTATTCCTCTGTTTTTTTCGCCGTGTCCGAGAAAGTTGGCCACTCCTGGCACTGACCAGTGCTGTCATTTCTTTGTCATAGTCGGGAAGAGCGTCACGCCTCATTTACAAAGTCCAGCGCCACCTGGAGCGCAGCGGACCGCTTTGCCCGTGTACTTCTCGGGAACAGGACTCAGCGCAAAACAACGGGAACGTCTTACCAACCAAATTACAAGAAAAAACGTTAAATTTGGCTGTCACGTTTGCTATACAGGAAGCGACAAATGATTGATGATTCAACACAGGAAGCGACAAATGATTGATGGCCACATGGTCACATGACTATGATCCGTGAAGGCACGTGACCATTGTAAATCGGTGGTTACGTCACACGTGACCATTGTCCCATGGGTTGTCACGCGACTACTGACCTTGCCAAAAGCTGGAAATAGCGGGCCAATGGTGGAGTGACCATAATTTGTGCGGTCACGTCACCGTCGGCTACGGCCGTCACGTGACCATGGTTCAAGGGTTCTTCAACTTCGCAACCAGGCTGGAACTAGCGGACCAATGGTGGTCAGATGGTCACGTGATCCTGATTCATGGGTTCACGTGACCATTATCCGTGACCACGCACAGTATTCATGGCCTTGAGTGAGTCGAACACATTAATTATTGATGTATTTATTTATTCAAAATACCTCAAAAGGCCCGGTTGGCATTACATGGGTTATTTTTCAACAAAGGCATATAGTACAACGCAAAAACATTGAAACAAAAAAATAACTGAAATTAGAACATATTGGTGTTGCGACAAATGACGACAATAAGCACCGGACAATAACTAAGAGTAGTTAAATCAGTCATGGGAAACACTTTGGGACAAAATAACATAATACAATGCTTTTTCACTTTTCGGTTTTTGTCAGCATAATCAAGCTGGCCTAACTTCTTTGTTTTCTTTTGCAAACATCCTTTAGGGCTCGTGCTCGCCCGTAGCAGCTGTTCCGTTCGGTCATCTTAGGTGACGTGAAACGTCTAGCGCCACTACCACGGAGAGAAAATGTTAAGGAGTGTCAGTAAGCGTCAGAATCAACGTAACCTACCGAATCTTTCAAACTTCCATGGAAACGGTGCTGCGCGGCTACTATGGTATTTATTTCAATAATATTATACCGTCTAAGATGCAAGAGGTGTGAAATTAGTACAGCCTAATACGTTTCGCGCAACGTTCTCTTCTCCCTAAATTATGGCAAGACAGTTGCTTGATATATGAAACAAACACTGGTCAGCACAACATGAAACCATAAAACGATGTTGCGAGGTTGACGGCCGTTCTCCACAAATGTGCTAGGCACGTAGCCACGGGGGTGGCTCAAGGGGCCCGGCCGACGATGGATGGATGGATGGTAATGGCTATACCCTTTGTAACGGGCGGCAGCTTGCGCCACCTAGCCTAACATTTCGTCATCCCTTTTTTTAAATTTGTATAAATTTTGTTATAACACAACCCTCCCCTCCCCTTTTTAAAGTGATTCCATTGCTTATTTTTATCTGTATTTTTTTATCCTTCCCTAGATCTTTTCCACCAATCTTCCAATCTCCTCTTAGTTACCGCAATTCTTTCCCTATCCATTCGTCCATCCATGTCCGGAAAACCCAGTGCCCCCTCCAAATCCGTAGTCATCCCCCCCAAGAGGGTGGGACGAAGCCCCGTGCACCTTAAAATTACATGTTCTATAGTTTCCCTTTCGCGGTTGCATACGTCGCACAGAGTGTCTACTTCCTGGAATTTAGCCCTATACGTTTTCGTTCTTAGCACCCCCGTTCTAGCTTCAAACAGCAAAGAGCTCCCCACTGAATTATCATACAGCTGTTCCTTCTTTATTTCTTGTTTTTGTGCCCTGTATATTGTTAAAGCTGATTTCCCCTGCATTCTCTCTTCCCACAATTTCCTCTCAGTTTCCTTTACTCCCTTTTCTACTGATATGCTCTGATCGGCTCCATCTCGTTGAATGTATTTAAATCTCAGCTTGCGGGTTCGGTTTGTCCACTTAGTGTTTAGACTTTTCATATATAGATACTTGTACACTTTCGCTGCCCACCGTGTATCCTCAATTTCAGCTAGTCTTTGTTCAAATTTTACTTTACTGATCGCTTCTCTACTCTCGAAAGATGCCCAACCCATATCCCCCTGTACTCCCTCATTTGGTGTATTCCCATGTGCCCCCAATGCCAACCTACCCACACTCCTTTGCTGTATCTCTAAACCTGCCTGGATTTCTGACCTCATACACAATACCGCATTCCCAAATGACAGTCCTGGCACCATGACTCCCTTCCATACACCCCTAACGACTTCATATCTATTATAGTTCCATAGTGCCCTGTGTTTCATAATAGCTGAATCTCGTTTCCCCTTCTTCGTTTACAGTATCTACTTCCCCCCTCCCCCTCACCCGAAAACCTCAGTTTTGCTGGGACCTCCTCTCCCCCTCCCCGATTTATGGCATTTCGCCAGTGGCGTACGTGCAGAATTATTTCTAGTTATACACGCCTGAAATAATTTTGTTCAATTTGTGGCTGTAACCGAGCTAAAACTTTACGTACACAGACAAATTCAAAGCAAAATAGATACGATGCAAGTGTTTCCGACCTTATATAACAGTTGCTTATACTTGAAATCCAGGGCACAAATTTTGATTGCAAACATCTAACTATTATATAGTCATATTATAACCTCCACATTTTTTGTCAATATGCTGTCACAAACGCATCGTACAAATCTTTTTTTTCTCGATTAGCCTATGTAAAGGTACCTTGGCAGCAAGCCTTTTGGTGCACGGCGGAGTGCTAACTTTACAGGGGCAACAATCGGGCTGAATACCCGAGGAATAAAAAGTATCAATTAAAATACCAACATTTTAAGGGGTACGGAAACCAAATTCTTGAGCCCATCTCTTTGCTTGACCATGAAGAGGGTTAAAATAGGACTTCACCAATACCAATATTCCGCAGGATAACGCGAGAAAATCGGATTTTAAACTCAATAAAACGGTAACCAAAAACCACCTCGTAAATGTCTGTGAAGCTTCGATGGAATGTCGTGACGACATGTTCGTAACAGCAGCGTCCCAACAG
>JAZHYW010059738.1:0-16615 GCA_037355805.1 Ixodes ricinus | reverse complement strand
TACGTATTGCCTGCAAAGATCCAACGAGTCAAAAGGTCTAATAATGGATCCTCTGACTGGTTGGATCTTTGACTCGCCAGACGCCGGTCAAAAGATCCAATCCGGTCAAGAGGTCCAACGAGCCAAGAGGTCCAACGAGTCAAAAGATCCAAGGCGAGTCAAGAGGTCCAGCGAGTCAAAAGGTCAACGAGTCAGAAGGTCCAATATTGGGATCTTGATGGTGTTGGATTTCTGACCTAGCTGTCACGAGTCAAGATATCCACTGCGGGTCAAGAGCTCCAATTACTCGAGAAGTGCCGCTTCATAGCCAAGGGGGTCACGGAAAGCCCCTCACCACTCCTTTCCTAGTCGCGGAAACGTTGTACAGTAAAGATCTAGTAAACGATTTTTGACAAGGTGCTTTGTTTTTGCCGACAGAAAAGTGAAACAGATTTATGTTCGAAGCGCCGCTCAACTACGCACTGTTTTCTGACGGTGGCCGGAATACTGGCCGAGGGTGTTCCGAGGCATTCAGTTTCGTGTCGCTGGCTATGGGAAGTGAGGAGGGAGCGTTTTTCTTGGCTTCGGGTATACTGCGCCACTAAAACTTTCCCGTAATAAAAGTCAAGAATCTCAGGCTTTTGACGCGTCTTTTCACGTTTTCTACGACAATATTTTAAAAAATTTTCAGATGACATCTTTCGTCAAAAATATTTGACGAAAGATGTGTCCAAAGTAGTGTTAAAATTATTTTGAACCCGGAAGTCGAAGTAGTCACTGCCTAAACAAAAAAGGCATCTCAAATCGTGGAATATTAACACTGAGACGTGTTCGATATTCGCGCGGAGAGCAACATGGGAGATGAAGATTTACGACTTTTTTGTGGTCAGGGGTAGAAAAGTTAAAGGCACACAGCCCTGCAGGGCTGCAGATTCCCAACAAATCAATGCTGCTATAAGCTTGATAGCTATAATGAATAACGATTTCCGGTGTTTACAACGCGTTCTGTGCGATCTCTAGAGCCCAGCGCACGCGTATCTGTCGCTTCAGAAACCAAGCAAATTATTGGTCATACACACGAACAGTGATTACATCACCGGGCAGAAACAATGTATCAAAGCCGTGCTCGTGAGACTCTGCCGTGTGGAAGTCTTCACAGCTTAACTTTTCTTCTTCCGACATATTTCTCTCTCCGCCTTATTTTTAGCAGGACTCTCTGTTTTCTGCATTTTTAATGCGTGAGCATTACCAGGCTCTGTCAGCGAAAAGCCGGGCAAAATCCGTCACGCATCCAACACAATCGAACACAATAAAAAAAGAAAACTCTCATCACGTGACCAAACTGAAAAAAATATAAAATATCTGTGGTAACGACCTCACTGGTCACATAACCAAACCGAAAAAAAATTAAAAATCTGGTCACGTGACTTTGTTACGTGAGCACGAAACCACACTTCCTGGTTTGAAACCTAGGCCCTCTTGATGAGAACATGTTATCCGAGGGATCAGTTGCCGAGTGAACTAGCGCATGCCAGTTCGAGCACCTGGAGCGAAAGCTCGCGCTGCAGAACCCAGGGATCCTAGGTTCAATCCCCACCCCTGCCAGTTTCGATCTGGATGAGCATCGTACTGGCGTGCAATCATGTGTCACTACTGCGTGGTGCACGTTAACGACCCCAGCCTAGCGGTTGTGCTGCACTGGCGAAATGGCTCACCACAGCGGGTGACTCGTCGCAACTTTGAAAGGGCTGACCAACTACACGCTGTATAAATATCTACACAATCCTAATTATTATTATTAGCGCGCTATCCGTTGAGGCAACATAACTCAGGAAAAGGTAATGCCCGCGTATTCCCACATCATAAGACAACGCTGAAGTGCCCTCGTTATTTTTTTATTTTTTTCTTTGCCTGCATTTTGTTTTAATCCCTTGCCTGTACGTATTTCACCGCGAGAGGTACAATGAGTCAACATATTCAGTATTGAACCTCTTGACACATCGAGGCACGAGTCATGAGATCCAATATGCGTCAAGAGGTCCAACGCGTCAAGAGGTCCAAGGAGTCAAAAGGTCCACGGTGAGTCAAGAGGTCCAGCAAGGTCCAACATGTCAAGAGGTCCAATATTGGACCTCTTGCCTCGTTGGACCTCTTGACACATTGGACCTCTTGACTCGGAATCAGACCGAGCAGGGGGGATCGTGAGGTGGAACTCGATGACACGGCTCCACACCGCCTGGTGACACCAAGAAACGAAAAACAGACGAGAGTCGTTGATGCCAACGTTTTTCCTAGGCAGACCGTGGCAACAAGTTGGCGTGGACCTGTTTTACCTTTCAAGAGAATTGTATCTGGTTGTCAGCGATTATGTCAAGATTCCCAGAAGTTTCACCACTCCTGAGCCTGTCAAAGATATCCATTATCGGTAACCTGAAATATATCTTTGACAGGCATGACTCATAACAGAAAGTTTGTTCGAGTGACAATGGCCCACAATTTCAAAAGATCAATTCTTCAGGATTTTACAAGTTGTCATAGGACTGGGTCTTCCACCCCAAAACATCCACCCCGAAGTTTTCGCAAAGTAACAGTTTTGTAGAATGTGCTGTCACAATAATCAAGCGCAGTTGGAAGAAACCGATTACGCCTATCGCGCACTTCAGTCGTACCGAGCCACCCCTCTTGAAAACGGCTACAGTCCCGCAGAACCCATAATAGGAAGGCGCATAAGAACCTCACTTCCTACAGTCTGATCTTGCCTAAATTCAAAGACTGGAATCTCCGACTCCTCAGGAAATAAGAGAAACAGAACAGGGAGAAAGAGATGAACTTCGGCAGAAGGCACTGGAGTTCGCGCGCTTAAGCCACAGCACACTGGAGCAACGCATGTGGCTGTCCGAGACCAAAGACAAACGGGAAGTCGTGAGGTGGAATCGATGACACCCTGAGTTCTGATGAACACTCCCACAACACAAGAGCAATCCGCACAGAAAGGATCACCCCTCGGTACCAAGAACATGCCTTTCTTGCCTGCAACATCTACAGGTCTTTTAATCACGCGGAGTGGACGTATTGTCAAACCTGTCGACAGACCAGGTTTCAATATCTTAGCAGTGAAAGATGTTCTAGGAGCTCTTAGAGCGCACGGGCTGCAACCATAGCTGCAGAAGAAAAGAATAAAAGGGGATGACTTGCTCGTGCCCGCGACCTGGCTGGTCTTGTTTCCTCGTCCGCTCGCCGGGATACTAAATACCTAACATAACATATCATACACGGATGTGTTGCCTCCGCCAATATAAAAGACCCGCTTGGAGCACGTTGCGAAAAGCGCGAGCAGTGTCCCACCCAGCCGCCGTCTCGGACACGCACACTGATTGGGCTTTTATATTGATAGAGACCGTAGAACGTTCATTTGTTTGCATGCGGACAGTAGTTCAATACAAACTTAGAGTGCCCGAGTCAGCAGCGCGCGAGCTTTTCGACTATTGCCCAACCGAATTGCGACGCTCCAGCGCACTCGACCACCGAACTTCCCGGAACCGATACAAGCGCACCAAAGAAAGGCAAAAAGGAGGAAGGAAAGAAGAAGGAAGAGTCACAAAAAGAGAAAAAGAGCAAAGAAGAAAAGAAACTCCTGTTGTCAGCGGAAGTACGATATTGCGTCAGCGTGGATGCCCCGATCTATACTCCCTCGAGGCAATGCAGTCCCAGGTCCCGGCTTTGGGCAGACGCGGTTTCGGGCTTCGAGATTTCCAGTCTAGTGCATCAGATTTATCCGCGCTCAGGGGTGCATGCGTTACTATGGTTACCGATAAGTCCTGACGCATTGTTCTTCCTTCTTTATTTTTTTACGCGCGCGGGGTTTTTAATTTTTGCTCGAACGTTTAGTTTGAGCATCGCTAATGACGCTGTGTAAATCCAGAATTTGTTGCTCTATTATATGAGAAGATTCACTACGCCAGGCAGCGATTCATCTAATTGGGAGAACATGTTTGTCCGGTAAATTTAACGTATCTTAACCTTTACGGATTAATTTGGGAGGCATAGAACGAGCAGCGTGTTTCGAGCTGTCTATGAGCTTTTCTGGACTAGCCGTGCGAATTTCGACCTTCGTACATAAAATACGTATGACGGTCCAGTGGGTGCCACCAGTGTGGGTCACCTGGTCACGTTATGTCATGTCGTGATTTCACGTGGCGTTACGTCGTGTGACGCAGTGTTACGAGACGTCCCAGTGTCACATGAGAAATGATGCCCTGTGACATTAGAGTGACACATGATAACGTTACTTCACATGACACCGTGATTTCACAGTCTCACATGATGTCACGTCAGTGCACTGACAACACAACCCGAAACCGTAACGTGATGTGACCTAGCGTCAATTGATGGGTCACGTGGTTGGTGTCACGTGAGGTGGTCATGGAGCGGAAGTCACACGCGCGAAGGCGTCGCGTTGTGACGTCAAGGACGTCTTGTCGCGTGACCACGTCATATTGAACACGTCAGGTGACTAATGTCATGCTGATGACGTCATGTGACCACCATCACGCTTACAACGTCACATGACCACCGTCCGCGAAATTTCGAGGTACGTTTTCCCGCTAAATTTAGCAGGGAAACTGCGTGTCACCCTTTTTCGTCACACATCCGCCACACTTTTTGAGATATCTTTTTTCTGAGACATGAGCCCTATATATATTCTGCGTAAAACACCAAACCACAATAGAACGGATGTAACACACTTTTATGTAACATTTTTTCGATTTTTCACACCCGGGAAAGGTTGGAGGGGGGTGTTATATTTGCCGCACCTTTGGTTCTTCCTGAACATTCTTCTAAGTGAATATTGTCACGAATTGAGGCGACGAGAGGATGAACAGTGAACTGAAAATAAAGGTTTTGTTGGCGAACTTGTGCCAAACAAAATGAAGAACGAAAGTCGAGGCAGCAGAAAGCGGGCGGCGACATGGCGACATAACAGTAAGCGAGAGCAAGACTGACTCGACAACGGTCCCGCGCTGCTTTTATCTAGTGCGCGCGACCATCTCGAAAATTCGGCAAAGAAGCTTCGAGCGTAGACCTTTTGGGGCGAGAATGAACAACGCAAGTTTCGATTACAAGAATGCATGAATGAATGATAAAAATTACGTCCAGAGGAAGAATAAAGGCGAATCTTGTAGAAGCCCGTGACCAAGCGTTACTTCCTCGGCCCTGCGGGCGGCAATATTCACTTTGCTACAATGCCATATCACCGCAACACTGTCTCTGGGTAGCTCTGAGTAGCCTTGACAATTTTAACGCTAGACACCTTATTTAAATTATTATATACACCAGAAATACGAGTGCCGTAAGAAAGCGCCCTATAGCGGGGCTGTAGCAATCACCATTGACGGTTTGCTGGTAATGCGGCTGTCTCTCGCGGCCGCTAAAACCGACGGAAGATGCATTTTTCTGGTCACATGACCGGCTTACACGGGGACAATGTGCCTATAAAAAAATGAAAGACGTTTACAAAGCTCTGTGATGCGAAATTAGAGCACAGCTCTGGAGGAGGAGAAAGGGAAATTGCCGAAGGGAGGGTATGCCCCTCCTCCACCTCCTCCTCTTTTCACCCTGCTCTTCCTGCGCACCCTCCTATCTCCTCCCCTGTACCCTTCCCTCCTCCTCCCTCCATCACCACCCCTTCTCCCACAGCTTCCCACTAAATTTAGCTGAAAAAATGACACCACGTGAGCTCAACATGAAGTCAGTTTCCCCGCTAAATTTAGTGGGGAAAATGACGTCATATGACTCGGTGTCACGTCACCTATCAGCAAATACAGTTTCTCAGCTAGATTTAACGGGAAAATTGACGTCACGTCGGAACTGAGTTTGTGATGACGTCACGTGACGTCAATTTTCCCGCTAAATTTAGCACGGTTAAGCCGACGCCAACTCCGACGCCGCGAAACCCGGTAACGGGCGCCTAAGAGCTGCGCTCCAAAACAAAATCCGAAAACACCTAAGCACTTCTGAGTTGTGAATGCGAATGCAAGAATATCGTTCTTCCGCTCCCTTAGTTCGTCAGCGGTCTACTGGCTTGGATGGCCACGTTTCGCTGCTGCCGAGGTTGCGGCCGCCCACGATATATATGCCTCAGGCGCCGCCATGTTCCTCGGCGACGAGGAGGAGCAGAAACAACCACAGCCCCCCACCCTTCCCCCCGGCGCTCCTTCCTGGCGTGCGCGTTGTGGAGCGCCAGGAGCCGGCTTCTGTGCGGGGTGGCGTTGCTTGGAACTATACGCATCCCGGCCAGCGGCTATTTTTGGAGCCGTTTTGCTGGGACTTTCACGTTTCTCGCAGTTACAGCAGTTACAGACGCCGCCGGCTTCTCGGAATTCCTTGCCGCGGGCTTCTCGTGCTGTTCGCGGCTACGAGACGCCGCCGGCTCCGCTCCATGGGACAGTTAATGCTTACGCATAAAAACGTCTCGTCTCGTCAAATATTGTCTCGCCACGTTGTCAAAAGCTAGCGTAGTTTTCACAGTGATTCAGCTAAGCAGAGCTCTCGAAAACATGTAACTTCGTCTTGCGTTTCATCCGCACACGCTCTGTTGTGCGAAAGATATGCCATACAAATCGACGCGCCCGTGCGAGTAGCTTAGAAAGTGTTAGAGTACTATGGAATATGCGCCAGCCTTAAAGGGTGGTGTACCGATATTCAATTTGAAGTTTTTTTTCCACTTTACACGAGTCTACTGGCACCAGTAGAACCCAAGTGTACTCGCAGGCAAGGCCATTGATTAAGAAACTATTTTGTTGCTGTGTAACTTAAAGGATAAAAGAGAGGGTTTTCTTTCAGTCTCTCCTTCGCCAATCTTGATGACACAGCGGTGGGGTTGCACTATCCCCCAGTGACGATATTTGAATGCGGCTCATTGATTGGACCCGAGCGTTGCGTGAGCACTTGATTTGGGCTCGTCAAAATCAATAGCTCGACAAGCCTTCGGGTAGTGGCCCGTGTCCACTCGCGGCAATGACGACAACAGCAAACCCTTACAATGCATGGAGCTTAGTGCGTGTCCTACACCTTGCTAACCTTAGCGCGTGGCTGTGATCAACCTTGGTGGCGTATAATCGCCTCCAGATAACGTAGACACTTGTTCTGGCTGCGAGTTGAGGTGGTGAACTCTTCCCATTTTTCTCCATTTTTTTTAGAGCGCAGCTTTAAGGCGCCTGTTTCCGGCTTGAGCGGCGTCGGCGTAACCACAAGGTCACGTGACCGCCCCCCCCCCCCGAGGTCACGTAACTCCCGGCCACGTGACCCCCGAGGTCATGTGACCCCCAGGTCACATTGCCCCCAGGTCATGTGACTTCCCAAGTCACGTGACCGCCCCGAGGTCACGTGAGCCCTCCCCCACCCCCGAGGTCACGTGAACACCCCCCCCTCCGCGCCTTCCCCCCTCGTCTAGAGCTGCGCTCTAATTCGGCGTTGCAGGGAGTTGTAAACGGCTTTAAATTTTTCTGCGACGTTTATTGCGTGGGGAGAAAAACGACCGCGTGTTTTATTGGTAATAAACGTCAGGGATTTGTTCTAAGCGGTATTCGCGCAGACTACAAAAATTGTTGCACCGCCGCTTCAACTATGCATCACAAAATAGTTTGCGCCGAAAAAGGCAAAAAGGCTGCCGTAATTCCGTTCTCGCTTCTATTATTCAAATCCGCAATGGCGCGCAAAAAAGGTTGAATAAGCTCGAAATATAAATGAAAAGAACCGCGTCTGATGTGTGCTTATATAGAGCGGCATGAAAACTTTCTTCAGGACAAGGTCGTGTTAGGCAAAAATAAAAAGAAAAATACAGGTAAGGCTTACATATTGTGAACAGAATCGGCTAGAACGCTAGTCACTTCCTGCCCTCTGAGTTGGTCCCGTGACCAGAAAATACCTCTTGCGCTCTATATTTTAGCTGCCGGGAAAGATGGCCGCATTCACCAGTAACCCGCTCCAGGGGTTGCAAAAGGCATATAACTAGGATTCGGAGTTCTCGGTATTAACCGATATATAACGATAAATGACCGCATATTTTAACCTTCGGAATTCTGTATGAACCTGATTAAAAGGATTAAAATGGGGTTATATCGTCGACTAAAAGAGGTTGACATACTTTGGGCATGCAATTTCAACGTACATAGGACGCTAGTGTTCCGTCACCATTCGGCACATATTCAAGTCCAAATATATTCGATAAAAATGCTACGTCAGCGCTCGGTGTGAACTCGGATCCAACCACACGCTTCGCGCTGGAATCGATACCCCAAAATATGGCGGCTGTCGCTGTTGAATCTATCGGCAGACGCTTTACGAGCAAAAAACTGATGGATCGCTTGTTCCCGAGTGTCACAGAGCACACAACTTTAGGCTTAAAGTAACCATAAATTCTCACCCGTGTTATACCAAACAAGGGCAAACATAAACAAATATGTACCACGGTCGGTAAATAAAAAGGCCGATCTGCTTTTAGGGGGGCACCCCGTCTCAGGTAAACCGCGAAATAGACCACACGGAAAAACAAGGTATAACCATAGACGCCTGTCTTGCTGCTTGCGGTCGCGCTTTTGAAGCAGCAGTGTTTCTGGATCCGTTTACGATAAAGCCATATTATCATGGCCGATCCCCCAAAAAACACAAAAGGCTTCGAGAAGAAAACGGCGATAAACATTGAGAGTGTTCTCACCTCAGCCCATAGTTTCGTATATCCGTGTGCGAGTGTTAGCTGCACCTAAACACAAAAGCGCGCCGGGTTTTTTCCACGGCGTCCTTCACTGCTTGTGTGCTTGAAAATTCGCTAGTCGCGCATGCATGCACTTGCACCTATGTATATTTACATTCCTGCTCTTCGACAAACGCTTCCTTAGGAATGCGCCCTATTATCTCCAAAAAACTTATTTTACGTAATAATGAACAAAACAGTTGGCGCTAGGACGTTTTATTGACTTCGAAAAGATTTCGACTGTCTCAACCATATTACACTCCTTCATAAACTCTAATGTTATGGTGAGCACTTATTTCTTTAGGTAATATAGTTAATGTTTTCTTCTATTTTTATTATGCTCTGTGTGTGCAGTGACACCTGACCTAGTCAAGCTTCCAGTTGCAAACTTTGTGTCCAATTTCCTCGGCACAAATGTGTTCTAATAAAGTTCACAGTTCAAAGTGTGATATCCGTGCCATAAAAAACTTCGTTTTCTTGTCTATTAAAACACGTCATGTCGTCTTTGTTCTGCTGCAAAAGACAACATCCTGTGTTTTCAAGGTTTGCTGAGATAGGGGTTCAGGCTGGTAGTCCTAGGCCGAGCTTTTGTGGTACTATACAAAATTACAGGAGCACGCTTAAGCTTTCCCTTTAAGAGTGGAACGCGATACCGAAACCTATAAACATATAAGCTCCCGCTTGTTCCCAAGCCGTTCAAGCATGCCTTACGTGGTCTTTCAATAAAAAAAGTGCCTTGCGTCGCCTAGTCAGTAGCGTGTCTGGTTCGGAACCGAAGGGTCGTGACTTCAAATCCCGCCTAAAATTCTTTAAAATTTTCTTTTAAGGCAACTGAATTACTTAATAAAGTGAAATCATTTGAGACATGCGGCGACCTTTAATTCCCATTACATGTCATGTCTTGTAATCCCTTGCTCTCCACGCGTGACTTCACGTTTCACCTGAGCGTTGTGGGTTGTTTGATATTCCCGCGTGAGGTCATGTGGCTATGACGTCATGGCCTTATCGACCAATCAGGATTTTCCCGTTACAACGCCACCGACATCGGATTTTTCTGCGACACGAGCTCTTAAACACTGACGCTTTAAAATGTGTGTGCTGTATGGGATGCAGATAAACAAGATTTGATTGAGTCGCCTGATAAGCTGATTTTTGGAAAAGCAGCCTATTAGGTAAGATTCGCTTTCGTAAGTTTTCTGCTGGCCTACCATGGATACAGGCTGGTGCAGTCTGCAAATTCAGAATATCAAAACCGCAAAAAAAAAAAAAAAATCAACGCCGCAATTTGTAATGCTGTTTTTACCGTATGATTAATGTAGTATCTATATCCTTTAACGTAGGTCTTTAGCGGGCCTGAGTGGTGCATGTTTCTCAAGTATCCGAGGTGCTGCAGGTTTGGAAACTTTGGAATATGCGTGCAATACCTCAAAAATTAACATGGAAGCGACCTCTTTGCTTTTCAAACTTAGGACGAGCTTCAGATATCCAAACAGTTGGGTATTGCTAAGGTTTCTAGGCTATGCTGTTTCCTTTGGACGTGAGCAAGTAATAAACAAGGCGATAGAAGTATTTGATTTCGCCTGGATAATAAAAAGATTAAAGTCCAAATTGAATTGTTTAGCAGAATCTCTTTGTGAAGCGTTTAATGCAAGGGTGTGCCCTCATATACCGCCTCATTTCACCAATATAAAATGCGAAAACATAATATCAAACTTAGTGACACATGTATAGGTATTAATCGCGTGCAACGCATACAGAACAAAGCTGTCAGTCTTCATTTTAGCGCACAAAGGAAAACATCTGTCTCTGAGTACTCAAAGGCTTCAGGTTGTCTCAGTCAAGACAGAACCTTACATAAAGGCTTCAATTTGTATTTAACGGGCAGTATAGAAATAGCATAGGTAGTATACTACACTCGGTAAGTAATTCGTTACTTTTCAAGTAATTTTGTAATTGCCACGTTACTTTTTGCGGCAGTAATTCGTAATGTAATTTCGTTACAAAATACTGGTAACTGATTCCTTTAATTTTCCGTTACTTTTCTTAAAAGTAACTTGAGTAACGTGACTTAAGAAGTAACGTACCTTAAAAACTGTAGCAATATGAGTGTGCGACCAAAGCTCGCAAACGATCGCTCACGCCCATGCATTTTTTAGTACTGCATGCAACTAGACTCCGTTCATGCATAAGTTGACAGTACGTCAAAGCTTGAGACGTTGCGTTCACGCTTGAAGGTCCCGTTTCAAAAGCGAGCTTTCGTATATCTGTTCCTCGCCTCAAAATCTCCTAGCATAGTTAGTTGCTGCTACTGAGCATGCGCACTGCTATCTTTGTCTGGAGAATTCCAGAGATAATTTCCGGTTGCCGTAGGCTAGCCGGATGGCAGGTGTGGTTGCAGCTTTCGCTGCCTCGTCAGCTTACAGGTGGAAGGAGTGCACCTACATTCTTTCTCTTAAATAGAATATTTTAGTTTTACAAGGACTACCGTATTGCGGGCGTATGAGAAATAAAAAGTATTATTGCAGAAAATTTCGAGAATATCAATATTGATTATATTGTTTTCTTGATAAGTGTACGGGAAAAGTGACGTGGAAGTAAGCTATAATGTAACGAGTAAAGTAATCCGTAACTTACCAGCAAAGGTACTTTGTAACCATATTCCGCTACATTTGAGGCTCGGTAGTTGGTAATTCGAATGCATTACACTTTTGAAGGAACGTTCACAAGTCTGGAGTATATGTAACGTTTTTCTCTAGTGGTTAGGCTTCCAGAAAAAGACGTCCATTTGTCATTTCACCCTAACAACCGCGCATAAATTGTTGTAAATTATATGTTTTCATCGGACAATTTCGCAATATTTTGCCAGCAAATATCTCTTGCACACCGCTTCGAAGCAAATAATTTTGGTACTATGATGCCTGGCAATCCGTCTGTACGGCCCAGATTATTTTATAGCGTGCCTACAGTCAAACTTGTAGAGTAGAACCGGCTTTCCTGCAAAACTACCAATAACGAGATTTCTAAAAGTGAACCTCTTCGGTACACATACAACCTGGTTAGGAGAAATTCGGAAAGACACATTTTAACCATCAGGACCCGTTTGCTCGAAGCCGGCTAGCTTTTACAGCGGCAAAGAATTAACCTCCCTTCTACACTATAGGTGCAGCGTAGGTCGTGCACCGTAAGCAGCACAGAAATGAATGTGTTACTCTTAAACTTGGTTTTAGCTATCAAGGCACACCCTTGAATATTGTTCAGAAGTCAAACTATAGCGGCCCTGGTCCTCAACCTGCCACACTGATGGTGGCGAAGGAAGGCCAGCGCACACGGCGCAGTGCGAGTCTAGGACAGTTAAAAGTAGGCAGCGAGGAATGCATTTATCTAAAATATTACACGAACGCCAACTTTGACTCTCTAAGTTAAAGGTAATATTGTTTCTCACGCGCTAATTCAACAACGTACAAAAACGTTTCCGACGAAAGCGCTTCCATTCAGTAGAGTGTCTTAACTGATGCCGAGCACTTACGCAAGAGACAATTGTGGTGTTGTGCTTGAATGAGTCTTGAATGCCTCTTACACCTCACTCCCCAAACGCCTCGCATATGACCTACAATCTTTACAACACGTTAAGAACAATATATAGTTCTTTAAAATAAAATAAAACTCCTTAACAACCACAAAAGAATGCGAGACGCACTGTAGCATTTAATCTCTCTAGGAACAATTCAATTCTACAAAGAAAATAGCCTGCAGCGCTTGGATACTACCATAGAAAATGCTGCTGGCAAACACTTAGCATGATTTGACTGATAAGTGTAAATTAATCACAATCGCATTGGTATTTGCTTCAATACGCTATAAACCGACAGTCAAGAAATGGGGCCGCCATATGTGTCTTACTTCTAAATAATCAAAAGACCGTTTTCCGTTGAAGACTCGATGGCGGTAGTGATTTGAGACGCCGAAGAGCATCGAGCTTTGTGGCTCGGATGCCGAATCGCAATCACACTCCGGCCGCATACGCGACGCTTTCACCATGACAGAAAGTCCGTAAATAAGCCATCCCGCACCTCTTGCGACCGCCGCCGTCTTCGCGCAGCTTCTATTGACAGCTTCCATTTCATTTCTTGTTGCCGGTTCGCTCCGTCAGACGTAACGACCGAAGCCTAAACAAAAATTTAAAAAGAAAGCTTTTACGCGATACACCAAGTGGAGCAGCTCGTAAGATCGCCCACTCCTCGAGGAATCTCCTTTCAAGCTCAGAAAGCAGAAGACGCGTGGAAAGGCGTAGGACGGTAGGAAGGGCGTAGGATCGCGCGATGGAAAAATAACAAAGATACTTCCCGTTGCTCGGGAACAGAGAGTCATGAGAGATCAGCAGCGGAAGAGGAACAACATTTATTGTATCTTTCCGCAAATCTTTTAGGTGGCGGAAAGTACGCTTTATACGATTGGTGCGCCTTAACCGCAACGTTAAGTTCCGCACAACAACGATATGGATCGAAAAACAGAAAGATTTGGTTTCAAGACGCCTGGCGGAGGCAAAAAACCTTTTCGTGCAGATTTCTTTCACTATGTTAATCAGGATTGTACCGAAATATTTCACTTGCGGTGTATTTTCAATTCTATGCATACACGCATGAAAATTCAATGGACCTCCAGCCGCGTATGATTGGCTCATTGAGTATGGAGGTAAAAAAAAAAGAAAAGAATGAACCCTTTTATTACGTGCTACTGCTGAAGTCTTGCGTCTGTGTTTAGGCCTCAAAGACGTTAACCCATTGCACTAGCCTTGGTAAAACAAAGAGAACTTGAAAATATGCATTCAGGTGCCTACCATCAAGTACACTAACAAATAAGAGTGCTAAGTTTGACTAAAGTAATTATCAGCACAACATGCACATGCAATTATCACACGCTCACCTTGCTTCATCTGACTACGATAATCTTAAAAATGGTCTCTCAGCACCCGAGTATTCTGTCGAAGTCAAGTTATTTCATTTCCAATACCTAGGCTAATTATACTACCAACCCTCGCACAGTTGAAAGCAAGAGCAAGTCACGCGTGTGGGTAACCTTCCTGGTACAACAAAAATAAAACATGGAGGGACGTAATTTTTCAAAAGTAGTTATATGTACAGTCGCCGCGGGAGTTAATAGCTCCACGCGAGCGCGCATATTTTTCCGAGGGGCGCTTGACTGGTGACTTGCGATAAAACTAGAGATGACGTTAGGGCAAGTCCATGCGGAGTGGACGGGGGGAACCGCTCAATTCGAGGGAACCGTTCTTATCATATGCCTGCGGTGGGCGTAGTTGGAATGAAAATGGGAGATGATTCTGCAAATATTAGAAAATGCCGGACGTCTTCCTCTCTCTCTCCAAACAGCCATCTCATTCGTGCTTAGCGATCTTGACTTCTGCTGAATCATCTCCCCTTTAACTCGAACTACACTCAACCGCAGGCGAGGCGAGGCGGATGATAACAACGGGTCTCCCTTGAATACGCCTCGCAAGTGGGCTCATTTTCGTCTTCTGCGCATGAGAAAGGAAGTAGCGGTGACGTCAGAACGCCAAGCCCTGATTGGCTGATCGCGGTCCCCTATCTGAGCGTCGTCTGCTCCTTTGCAACAACGTCTGCTCGCAACGTCGTCTGCGTCTGTCTTACCTTTCCTGCGACTTTCGGAAGTGCAGGTCTTTACGAGCGAGCTCGACTTCGCCTTTCAGAGAAGACAGACGAAATAACTCGAGCGGTTCGTTGTTTTTGTCGAACAACTAGCAGAGGCGCATTAAGGAGCGGAAGTCAAAGTACTCACTGGCGAGGTGTCCCGACACGCCGAGGTTTGTTTGCTAAGAACCGAGAGTGAGCGTGTAAGTGTCCGCAAGTTCCCTCCCAAATACTTTTTCCCCCTTTCGTGTGCGGCAAGACTCCTCATTCTTTAACGGCGTCGGCGGGTTGGCGCAGTTAACGTCGTCTGCTTTACGTCTGCTAGTCAAAGCGATGACTCCTTTTACCTTTCCTGCGTCTGTCGGATATTCACCGCTTTTTCACCGGCGAGAGTCACCGTTGCCTCGGAAAACAAGGAGATGACAAGAGGGAAGAGATTGACCTCTTAATCTAAAATTGAGGTCAGTGATCACAGTATAATACGGGAAGGGTTCACAAGGGTCGCGCGGGCACATTCCATTCAGCATGCCAGCCGGTCGTGGGCAGACGGTCACCGAGTCGGACGTGGCTGCTAGGCCTATCTGCCGAGTTCGCTTGGTCGGTGTCGGTGGAATCGTGGCCGTTGGAGCTTTTCCCGGGTGTTTGTGGATCCAGCGTTCTTGTTTGTCGCGGTCTGGTTGAAGTACTTTTTACTTTTTCTTGCTGCTTGAAGTCGGGACGCGAGAGAAGCGCACGTAGAAAAATAAACGTCCGTTGGTAGTCGCGACCGCGACGCTGTCGGCCATGCTGATTTGATCGTAACAAGTGCGTAGCTTCGGAGCTGTCGTAGGATTTTGTCGTAACCTGCGCAAAACTTAGCGAAAATTTCGGTTCGTGAATACGAATTTGTTTTTAAGTTTTGTCTTACGCATATTTTTGGCGTAAGATAGTTTTGTGAATCTGGCCTCTCCACTTGCAAAAGTCGCAGGAAAGGTAAGACAGACGCAGACGACGTTGCGAGCAGACGACGTTGCAAAGGAGCAGACGACGCTCAGATAGGGGTCGCGATCATCCAATCAGGGCTCGGCGTTCTGACGTCACCGCTACCCCCTGCGCGAGAAGCGAGACGAATCTTGCCCTCCGCATTGAGACGGCTTCCCCGTCCACCCAGCATTGACTCGCCCTGACGTCATCCCTAGTTCTATCGCAACCCACCAGTCAAGCGCCCCTCGAGAAAAACGCGCGTTCTGTACCTCCACTCCAGCCCCAAAATAGGCTTATCATTACGATTAAACGCGCTTCAGCAATCTCGCATTTAGCGCTATGAATGCTTCCAAGCATAGGTGTTTCTTTTTTTCTTTCTTTTATTAAGCATTTAGAAGTTTTGGTCTTCTGATTTCTTTAGAAACACCCCGTCGAGCAGCGATGGTCGAGTGTTTATTTGTAATTTCTAGGAAGCGTAGAGCTTTAGTGAAGGGCAACCACTGATCTCAATGACAATTGCTGGATCGCGTTTGACCAGCACCGCCTATGGACGGGAATGCGGCCACGGTCGGCCATCTTTTTGGTAGAGTTATATCATCTCTAGCCATCATAGTAATATGGCGGACAGCGCAATGGCGGCAGGCTGCCATAAAATAGCCGTAGATCTAGTACACTGTACCGTGGGTGATATTTCGTGCTTGATTGAAGTTGTTCGACGAAGCAGATTCTTGAAACCCGGCGTGAACGGTAGCCTCGTCTTTGAGGACCCGGCGAAAGTTCTACGAAAGCGCAGCACCGGGGAAAGCAGCGCAGCTCGCATCGAAAGCAGACTACGTACCGGCGTCTGCTTTCGATGCGACTTTCGATGCGTGCTGTGCTGTTTTTCCCCGGTGCTGCGCGATTTCGTGAAACTTTCACCGGGTCCTCAAAGACCGGGCTACTGTTCACGCCGGGTTTTAAAAACATGTTTTGTCAAACAATTTCAATCAATCACGGAATATCACCCACGCTATTTTGATGGCAGCCTGCCACCAAAACTGCCAAAACGCCGTCTGCCATGGATGGATGATGGTGGCTGCCAGGTGGCTTCAGCAGCTGTATCTTGGCTAGAGGTGATATAACTCTACCAAAAAGATGGCCGCCAGTGACCGCATTCGCGGAGCGGGCAAACGCGATCCAGCAATTGTCATTGAGATCAGTGAGGGCAACGCTTATGATAGCAGTGCTCCGGCTCGCCTACTGACGGCGCCGGTAT
>JAZHYW010059737.1:0-27094 GCA_037355805.1 Ixodes ricinus | reverse complement strand
ACGGCGGACGTTCGTGCTGGTGGCGACCGGGCCGCCGGCTCGGGCGGCGGCCCGGTGACATGGTCCGAACTTAGACCCTGTGGACGGCGACGTCCACAGGATGCGGTATGGAATAGCACTGCAGGGACGATCGGCATGCACCCAAACAGTAAGCGGCGCACCCCTTCCAGGCTTCCTCGATCACCTGTTTCGATCCCGAAATCCCCTAGCAGATGTGAGTGGAATGAACCCATTCTGCCGAGAGCTATGCGTTGCTGTGTCACGTTCATCCGGAGACAGGGGCCCGGGGAATCGGACGAGAACCCTACAAACTAGAGCCTGAACCTTGGAAACGCGACACTTGGTTTCCAAAAACTTTGAAAAAAAACAGGGTTACCAGCCTCTGACAAAGGCTGTATTTTGACTGAATAAAACAGGTTATCTACAATCAAACAGCAAAACGTGCGAGGGGGAAAGGGGCGGAAACTAGGAGCTGAAGTGGAGAGGAGCATTCAGCATGTGACCATTCAGCATGTGACTATTCAGGATACATTCCCCGACGGGACGTATCCTGAATGGTCACATGATCTCTCCTTCAGACCCGTTAAAATGATTTTGACAGGTCCTGTAGTTTCACGGAAAGGATTGGGACGGACCCCAAAGGCCCCTCAAAAAGCTATGATGGGTCTCTGCACCCTGCAGGAATTCTTAAAGGGTAAGTCAGGCCCCTTAGAAAACTTTTACAGTCATACTAAACACTTCTAACATCCAACATTTTTGATGGGTACGTCAAAACATTTCAGAAATCCTGGTGGGTCCCATAGACGGATGTTAAATAGGGTGTCGCAGCTCTTGGGTCACATATGGTGCAAGTGCTGCTGTCCCAGCACTCGCACCGTGGGTGATGAAGGCAGTGCAATTCTATTGTCCTCATAGCTGCAAGTCAGAAGTGTCTTTAATGGCAAATGCATACTTGCCTCCATTTACTAGGGAGACCCATTTCATGTGGAAGTGTAGCCGCCTGTAAAAGTTCATGGTAAACCAAAAATGTATATTCCTACTATACTTGCATTTCCAAAAATATGCATATACAAAATGTATTGCATGCATGCATACATACATACATACAACGTATATGGGATTTTCTGCAGGAATGCACGGGTGCTAAAATTTGCAGTTGGTTAAGCCAATTTTTCTGGTACGCCCAGTTGCACTCACATAGATTTATTGTTTCCAGCACTGTCACTGATAACCGCAACAACAGTTCCATTATTTTGATATAGTAACTGTATTACGGCGTCTAAGACAAGCTTGCAAGTGCTCACCCAGGTGCTGCTTCCTTAGTTGCAAAAGAGGCAATTAACTGGACTCGACTCTCAAAGATGGGGTTAAACATTAGGAGCAATGCATTATCTGCCAGCTTCATTGTCGCGTCGTCATCTGTGAACTCGCTACAATTGACAGAACCGTCAAATTTTCCTTGTAAGCAGTTATAGTGTGCAGGCGAGCTGGTAATGAATCGTCATATTGTAAACCCTGAGATGGGGACAACAACATGAAGACAACAAAATCTACAACGCAGCTGCGTTATAGATTTTGTTGCCTTCGTCGGTTTTTTAATTGTTCCCCATCTCAGGGTATACAAGATGTCAAATTTTTCTGTCAACTTGTGAAAGCTCGATCCTTTGCGCAGCTTGATTTCGTCTATCAATAACGTTCCCGCTTTGTGGGTATTGGACTTGTCCTCTAGTTGGTTGGATATGCTTGCCAAAGTAAGTGCGTTGAACCTATACTCTGATGGCATTCCCTTGAAAAGCTGTGAGAGTTTGCTGAGACGACAGAGGAAGGAGGTCCATTATTTGGTCATCTGATAACACTTTGGTTTAGCCAATCTCAAGAGTAAGCGGTACATAAGCCAGTCTGAGCGTTAGCGCACTCGTGACGGTCGTTGTGCTTTTGCATTATTTTTAGAGCCACGTTGATCGCCAATTTTTGCATGCTCGGGAGATCTTGAACTATATCATCTATCATAATGTCTAATGACTCCACAACCTTTTTTATCTTTCTTTCTGCAAATGAAAAAAGAACTTGTACTTCGCAGCATTTGCACATTTCAGTTGCAGCTTTAAATTTTTCATTACCTGCTTTCACGATGCCGCCGCTTTTTTCTTTTAGTCATACTTTCTGCCACGTGCTTGATGGTTAAGTTGGGCTGAAGCTTTGCACAGTTTATGCATCTCTCCGGGTTGGAAAATCAGAGACGGTTCTTGCGAGGACAAATCTCAACGATGACATTGATACTTTTACTCGTCACACATTGGTACGGTCATCCACTGCAGATCCTAAATGTTCCAGTTTCTGCAGTAGAATTTCTAGGTCCTGCGTGCTGTGCATACACGGGCCGCTTTTTTGAGATAACCAGTTTTTATTCGAGACGATTGCGAAGGTTATACTCTCGTTCAAGACGATGCTTTAGATGCCTCGAACACGCCGTCCACGATCAAGCCCTTGCAGCATACTAGACGAGTGCTTAGTTTCGAGGTGTTAAAAAACAAACCTCCCTTCCACCCCTGCGAGGGAAGGCGAAGCTCGCCGAGCCTCGATGATAACGTCGAGAAATCCCCACAAGGTTCAGCCTGTCGTGCTTCCTCCAGCAGCTGCTGACGTTCACATCCTGTGGACATGGCAGGGTTAGAAATACTGTGCTTACGTTCGTGCTTCTTAGGCCATGTCCGTTGGCGCTGCTTTGGTTTAAAATGGTCAGTTGAGGCTCCAGGGGAGATGCGAGGCACGGCACCACGAATGAGCTCCCACCTTCCTCGCGCTATGTCGTTGCCTATCTTGCGTTTGTACACTGCCAGAACGTGCCCGCTGTTAAAGTGGAGATCACACATGGTAACTTTCCGAGAGGGGCTTGCGTGTGAGTGATATCGCGAGGTCCCATGCTCGTTTTTTCTGGACGTCTGCCGGTAGTTTAAAAAAGTGACGTTTTTCTTTGTTGCTCTTGTGAACGCTCGTACGCCCGGGTGCACAACACATTCACATAACCACAGATTTATCCAACATCAAGAAAAATGTTTTACTGAACATACTTCACAAGCTGTACATCTTTGATCGATGCGAAGATGAACATGCGACTGTCGAGCGCTCCGTAGTGACGACGCTATCAGTATCGGTAAGTGGTCTGCGCACCTTATCAGAGGGGGGGAGGTGCAGCTTGCAACACTTGCGAGACATCGCGTGCAAGCCGCCCCGGCCGCCTCTGCATGACGTCGTCACTACCAATGTGCAGAACCGGAACATGCAAAGGTTTGGACGCAGAGCTGACGGAACCGTGTGGATCCAGCGTTGCTCTTAATGCTCAGCCAGCCACTCGAAGCGCTAGCGTCGACTGTAGCTGGTATGAAGCTTCTAGTGACATTGGTTCTCTCCACTCCCCACAGGAGTGTGTCTTGGAGTTACTCTCCACGGGAATTAGGAGGGTCTCCCTCTTTCTCGAATGAAGAGGAGGATTTGAGAGAGAGTTTGCTCCTTTCTGGCTGCTTGTCTCTCCTTGAGGTGTGCCAAAACGTGCAACATTCAGAAAATTTACCAACAGTGGGCTGTGTCTTCATTTACATTTTAACAACACTTGTCACGTTAAGGTAGGATATTCTGGCATATGAAATGTGATTGTGTTGATGATACAAGCTCACGAGCGTATTTTGTCTGGTGCATCCCGCAGGACTTGGCTTGATTCGAGTGGCAGCATGTTTGCTGAACGGCATCTCTTGTCCCTGCAGACTAGAGACCAGGAATGAGGTAAGACTGCAACAGAAGAGGCTACATAGATGTCTGCAAGGTAAGTGATGCGGCCATTTCTTCGTTTGACATTGTGTTTCGAGAAGATGAAGCTGCGGCATTGTCTAAAGGTACTGGTTTCTGCATCCGCCTGGCCAAAATTGCTGCCCCATGAATCGCGCCTCATCGACTCCTATACCTTTTGCGAGCTGATGTTTGGGCTTGTTGCTTTGGACAGAATGCTGTGGTGGGCTTGGCCTGGAGCCAGCTGAATGTCTTTATTCATGAAGCCATAAACGAGGAATAATAATAATAATAATAATAATAATAATAATAATAATAATAATATTAATAATAATAATAATAATAATAATAATAATAATAATAATAATAATCAAGAATCAAGAATAGTTTTTATTTGTGCCCAGGAACAACCTTGCGGTTTTGGTGCTGGCGCACGTAAAAAAGAACAAACACACACACACACAAAAAAAAAAAAACCACGGAAGACAGTTTTACATAAAATTCTACAAAAAAGAAGACGCGAGAACTGTGTACACAAAATTGTACAGAAAAACAAAACAAAAAAGTGCACAAAAATTGCACATAGAAATGAAGACACGAAAAAAATTGTTCCAATACATATGGATGCTTCACTTGGACGCAAACAGACGCGAACGTCTGAACACTACACATACAGCTCCGTACAAATAGGAACAAGAAATCAACAAGTCATAGAAATACATATGGAAACCCGGCAGTTGATTCAGGAAGTTCATCAAAAGTCACAAAAGAGCTTCCGCACAGATTTAACAAAATCGGAAAAGTTGTCAAGAAATATATCGAGATTAAGAGAAGAGTTATTATAAAGGAGTTCCGCACGAGATACTGGATCAAGTGTATTAACTCTAGATGACAGATAGAAGGTTGACGTTTTTCTTGTCGTCACTCGCGGTACGTGCAGAGAAACCTGATGCAGGATGTCGGAGCTATCTATTTGACCATGTATACATTTATAAAGAAAGAGCAGCTCCGCAGTGTTTCGGCGTCCCTGCAAGTCTTGCAGTCGAATGGGTGAACTATGCACGTCATCAACTGCTTTTGCAAAGTTGAAACGGTGTTTAAAAATAGATACGAATTTCGCTTGTACACGAGAAATCCTCAATAGATTAGAGTGGCACGTCCCACCCCACACAACAGATGCATACTCAAGGTGAGAACGACACAGGGAACAATATAAGGTTAAAAATGTTTTAGGGTCACGAAATTCTCGTGATACACGACACACAAGACCCAGGGTGCGCAGTGCAGACTTCACAATATGCATAACATGACCCTGGAAACGCAAAGCAGAGTCAAATACAACACCAAGATCTCTGATTTCGCCAACGCGGGATAGTTGATTAGTGTTAATTGTGTAGTTAAATGGTACTGTGGCAGTTTTTCTAGAGTAGGTCATGACTTTTGTTTTGGAATGGTTTATCTTCAGGTGATTACGTGAGCACCAGCCAACAAACGAGGTTATATCAGACTGTAAATCCATGCAGTCAGGTTCGCCGCCTATTTCTCTAAATATTTTTATATCGTCTGCATATAGCAAGAAAGAAGACGTGGTGATGGCGCTTGCGACGTCATTCACAAAAACAGAAAATAGCAACGGGCCCAGTACGGAGCCCTGTGGTACACCCGAAGTTGCGTTATACGTGGGGGAGCAAGACCCGTTCGCACGCACATAACAAACCCTTTCCCTTAGGTAGTCCTCCAGAAGACAGTATATCGGACCGCAAAGACCAACTGCAGAGAGCTTAGATAAAAGTATACTGTGGTTTACAATGTCGAAGGCCTTGCTACAATCAAAGTATATAACGTCAAGTTGACCTCTGTCGCACACAACCTTAGACGCAGCAGTCGCGAATGCCACAAGATTTGTCGTCGTTGAGCGACCAGCGAAAAAACCGTGCTGGTTGGTAATTATCGTGCTTTGAAGTGAAAAAGACAGAGATCTGTGGATGACCTTCTCAAAGAGCTTAGAAAACGAGCAGAGTAAAGAAATAGGTCTGTAGTTAGAAGCGTCAGTCCGCTTGCCCGCCTTAAAAATCGGGACCACAACAGCAATTTTCCAAATACTCGGGAAAATGCCCGACTTCAGACAATTAATAAAGATAGCGCAAAGGACTGGTGTTAAAATGCAGCCGTAAGACTTGAGTATAGCTTGGGGGATGCCGTCATGACCGGCAGATAGCGTCGGACGCATTGCTTTTATACAAGTTTCTACAGTAACCTCGTCTATCGCAATATTACTAACTGATAAAGTGTTCGTGCATGGAAGGGTCTCATTAGGAAGTGCGCCAGTATCAACAGTGTAAACCGAACCAAAGACACCAGCGAAAACATTACATACATCAGTTGTAGAGCCTCCGTTCCCTTCCATGACAATAGCATTTTCTCCTGCGCGATCGCCCCTGCGCGATTTAACTCCTCTCCAAAATCTTTTAGGGTTTCGCTGTAGATCTGACTCTACTGCTTCGGTATCTGCCTGCTTATCACGCTTAAGCAATGCCCTGCAACGACTTCTCACCTCCTGAAATTTAGACTCGAATTCAGGACGGCCTGTTTTCTTAAATTTTCTATGCAAAAACGACTTTCTCTTCAAAGCCGTACGGAGTTCAGGAGAAAACCAATAGGGAAACCCAGAGCGTACGTTTTTTCTCAATGGGATGAACTTTTTCATTCCCTCCTGTACCACAGCGGTCAGTTGATTTACTTGATCATTCACGTTTGGAGACTCCAGAATGGAACTCCAGTTAAAGTCAGAAAAATATCCGTACAGGCCTACGTAATCGCCAGCTGCGTAGTTAAAGGATTTCTCGACGTTTTGGCCACTTGGCATTTGGCGCAGCACTGGTGTTTGAATAGTCATTTTTATATCAAGCGCTGGATGATATTTATCCTCTGGAACGAGAGGAACTTTACTTTTATCGACACTGACAGTCTCTGAGGTCGTTAGACACAGGTCGAGGAACTTCCCTTGCCAGTTGGGTGTGGAGTTTCGTTGTGTCAGGCCTAAGAACGATGAAAAATTTACTAACGAGTCACATTTTGTAGTGATATAAAAATTATTCGATGTGACCTTCCATGTTTTCCAACAAATAGATGGTGCGTTAAAATCGCCTAAGATCAAAACATTAGCTGAGTCAGATGCGGTTACGGTTCTTTCAATCTCCTGAAGGCAGTCATGGAATGTTTCCGGTGACATATGTGGGGGAAAATAAAATGCTCCCAAAAGTATATTGTCTTTCGGACCGCGCACCTCAACCCAAACTGACTCGGAATAAGTCTCAAGGCCCGTCCGCCTAACGCAATCGTAGGACTGATCAAACGCGACCAATACACCTCCACCCCGCTTCCCTTCAGTAGACTGCCTGTCACTGCGAAAAACCCTGAAACTTGGCGGGAAGTAATCGGAGGAGGAGATGTCTGGACATAACCACGTCTCGGTAAGAACCAGAAGAGTTGAGTTTGAGCAAATTAAATTTTCAAAGAACTGCTTAGATTTTGTGCGCAGACCACGTACATTCTGATAATAGATATTTAAATCGGTATACTTCTGTTTCATATTACGTTTTTATGCTATGTCCGACGGATGAATCATCTCATCGCGAAAATTACCTCTAAATGTCTGGAAGTAGCACGCGCTGGGCCACAGGTAAGGGTCAGCGAGCGCGTGAAAAGAAGGAGTGTCTACAGCGATGTAAAAAGACGCGTAGGATGCATGTCGCGTTTTCAGACGCAGGCATTGCAAAGGTGTCACACCAACAGACTTCAAATGCCTCACCATGTCCGCTGACGTGGTGCGTGGGTTAAGGCGTGTGACAAAAATCTCCTTTCCCTTGGACTGGGGAGACAAAACTGAAGAGAAGGAGGCATTCTCAGGGGCCCCCAAAGACGGCGTGCCTCCAAAGCTGGTTTCACGTCGCAAGTCCGCACACGGAGCACGTGCCGCAAAGTCCGAAGACCCAGGCACAATGACGCCAGGTGTCGCCGGTGTTATGGGACACATGGTGCTCGCCACTGTAATAATAATAATAATAATAATAATAATAATCAATCAATCAATCAATCAATCAATATTTATTTGGTGCCCAGGAACGACCTGACGGTCTTGGTGCTGGCGCACCCCAACTACAAAATAAAACACAAAATATTACACAAGATACGTAACACAAGAAGCGAAACATTTAAATACACACAGGAAAGGGAAGACTTCAATGCATAGCACAAATTGGCAACGCACAGGAGCTCGCGCAACGCGCAGTCGTACATCGCCCAAAGTGGATGGCAGGCATCGATTGAGAAATTAAGAGGAAAAGACTAAGGTTGAACACATTCAAATAGGAATGACTACGAAGATGAACAGTGAATTCCGATCGTAGACACTGCGACGATGAAGCAACAAAAAAAAAAAAATTGGGAACAAACGTTGATCAAAAACTGGATTGACGACGCCACGATGCGGAAGCTTAGAACAAGCAAGAGAATATAAAGTCTATGATTTGTGAGGTCAGCTCACATCGAACTAGAACAATGTTCGAAGCGAGAGGTGAAACGCCTGAAAGCAGGAGTCAAAAATATCTAATTTCTCCGTATGCACGTTGTACAGTTCTGACGACCTAACGAGGGGGCATTGCTTGTTAAGGTTATTGGTCGTATAGAAAGGTGATCTGAGTCTTGCATTCACACGTGGAATTCTCAAATTCAAAGCAGACAAAAGCGTCGAGGAGTCAATCAGTCCGTGTAAGACCTTGTACAGAAACAAAATGTCAGCCTTTTCGCGGCGCTGGCAAAGGCTCAGTATATTTACTCGCCTCAACTCAGCTTCATAGCCCGAAAGATGCTCGTTCACAGCAAGATAACGGTACTTAAAAATGGAGATAAATTTTTGTTGTACACGCTCTATTCTTGATGAATTCGTAGAACAAATTCCGTTCCACACAACGGACCCATATTCCAGCTGCGAACGGCACAACGCGCAGTAGAGCGTAAGAAAGGCAGAAGGGTTGGAGAATTCTCTGGTCAGGCGGCATGAAACTCCCAACATGCGCAATGACGTGCAGACTACCTTTGTCACATGATGATCGAAACGCAGGCTAGAATCGAATATGACGCCGAGATCTCTGATTTGGGAGACGCGAGACAGTAAATCTCCATGAATACGATAGGGGTAGCATACAAGTTGTGATTTTCGTGAAAGGGTCATAACTTTAGTTTTAGTGCGATTTAAGGAAAGCTTGTTACGTTTACACCAATCGTTGAACGAGTTCGCGTCGTTCTGGAGTTTAATGCAGTCGTCAACAGTTCGTATTTCCCGGTATATTTTGGTGTCGTCTGCGTACTGCAAACAAAAAGAATCAGACACGACATGTTGGACGTCATTGACGAATATGGAAAATAGAAGGGGGCCTAGAATGGACCCTTGAGGTACGCCTGAGATTATCTTGAAGGTTGCGGAAGTAAAGTTATTGACGCGGACATAGCCTTCTCTGTTTAACAAGTAGTTCTTGAACCATGCGAGAACCTGTCCGCAAACACCGTAATAAGAAAGCTTCGACAACAACAATTTGTGGTCGACAAGATCGAAGGCCTTACTTAGGTCAAAGTACACTACATCGAGTTGACCCCTGTTGCAAACAACGTGGGAGGCAGTTGACATAAAAGTGACCAGATTAGTGGTCGTAGACCTGCCGTAAACGAAGCCATGCTGGCTAGGAGCTATTAGGTTTTCAAATGAAAATGATAAGTGTTTGTGGACGACCATTTCAAAAAGCTTAGACAAGGAAGACAGAAGAGAAATAGGCCTATAATTAGCAGTGTTGGAGGTAACGCGTTACTAGTAACGACGTTACTGGTAACGCGTTACATTTTTTCCTAACGCAGTAACATACTCGTTAGTATTCTGAATGACTAACGAGTAAAGTATTTTCGTTACTTTTTTACGGTATCGGCTATCAAATTACGTTACTCAGTACTCGTTACTTTTGACCAAAACTGGGAAATACATTAGGTATTTGGAAAAGGTCACGACGCCTGGTCTAACGTTTAGAATAGCAATCTTGTGCATAAAACTGGAGACGTTAGGGGAACTAAATTTAGGTCACTAAGCTCAATGGAGGATCTAGCTTCTCTGCTCGGGGGCAACTACTTGCGCTCGAGCACGCAATGCCCAGGCCATGCCGTCTGTATCTTGCTGCTAAGACTTCTGAACATTCGAGTTCCTAAAACGGTGGGTTTTCCACTTATCAGTCCATCTATTCACCCATCCATCTCAAAATCCTGCACAAGCTTATCGCTGCACGGAACCAGCATCCGTCAAAATAAACTTAAAAAAAAAAAACTTTTTGATTAAAAGAGACATTTGTTAAAAGGCGACATTATCTCGCTTTTTGAAGGCGAAACAAACCTTCGGCTACCAGCTAACTCCGTACGTCCTCCTTTTTTTTTTCATAGTATCATTACCCACAAGGTTTGAACAGAACGTCTGCGTTAGAGCCCCTCCCCTCCTCCTTCTTCCCCCTCTGCTTTGTGCAGCAGAGGTGGACGGGGGGTGGGGGGGGGGAAGATATTCGTTTAAAACAATGGACAACTAGTGGCAAAGCGATTTGCTTGTTTTTCTAGTTCCAAAAAAACAAAAAACTGTGGAATGTTTTATTTTTGCTTTCTCCCTCGCTGTTTGAAAGTTCCTGGCTCACTTTTGTACACAGAAGAATCTTTCGCATGATTAGTCTTTACTTCACTAAGGTCATAATAAAAAAAAAGTTTTAAACCTGAAAAGAAAACTTACAAACACAAAACTTTTTTTTTCGCAGAAAAATTAAGAGTTACTGCTGGTAAGAGGCAGCAAGTGATTATAACTATAGTCGGTGACAGGTCAAGAACGAAGTGGAAGCTCCTCCCACCCCTTTCCACTTCAGCGGAGCGAACGGTGGAGAGGAGGTCGCCTCCTCTCCACCGTTCGCCCCGCTGAAGTGGAAAGGGGTGGGAGGAGCTTCCACTTCGTTCTTAACCTGTCACCGACTATAGTGTGCTGGTAACGAGGTGTCCTGTTCCACATAGTGAAGTAAATCAGTCTCTGGTAATAGTATGAACCGGACTGTTACTAAAATCGGAGTAAAGATGAGGAGTGTTAGTTGGCTGGTTGTGTTCCACAGTCCCCGTTCGGATGCTATAGTTTATAAAAGTCGTTTCATCTTTCGATTGGTCTCGTGAAACTTTTCTCTTTCACGAGACCAAAGGCGTGTTTGTAAGAACACATCTCTGCCAAACATATGTACTCGAACACAAAAGTAACGTAAAAGTAACGCTCGTTATTTTTGAAAAGTAACAGTAACGGTATATCGTTACGTTTGTAAAAAAGTAACGTAGCTCAATAACGCGTTAATTTTTACCAAACTAACGAGTAACGCTATTTCGTTACTTTTTTTTTGGTAACGGGCACAACACTGATAATTAGAGATGTCTTCACTTTTACCGGACTTATATACAGGAACAATTACTGCAAGTTTCCAGGCTTCTGGAAAAACAGCAGATTTCAAGGAGGTATTAAATATCTTGCAAATTACAGGAATAAATATATCATGATAAGCTTTAATTAAGGCAGATGGTATTCCATCATGACCTGTTGAGAGTTTTGGTTTCATTTTCTTGATACATTCCTCAACAACTTGTTCGTCGGCGGTGACCGTGCTTAGCACATTGTCGGATCCAGCCGCGGGAGGAACATAAGCGCAGGAATCGTCGGAATCTGTGTACACCGACTTAAAGTGCCGAGCAAACATTTCAGATACGTCCCCCGAGCCCGCGCCGTCCAGTACAATGGACTTCGGTCTGTCGGCTTTCGAGGAGCGTGAGCTGACGTATTGCCAAAACTTCTTTGGATTGCGGGTTAAATCCGACTCCACTGTTTTTCTGTGTTTAAGGCGATCACGATTTAATATTGTTTTGCATTCGCTGCGGCGACATTTGAATTCGAGTTCCCACTTAGGGAGACCACTCTTCTTCCACTTTCGGTGGGCAAAGGATTTTCTCTTTAACAGTGACCTCAACTCGGCGGAAAACCAGTGCGGGAATTTATGCTTTTGGCATTTCTTCTTCAGGGGAATGTACGTATCCATACCGTCCCGGATAATTCGGGTGAAGTTTTCGACTTGATTATTTACGCAGTGGCTTTCCAAAATGGAGCACCAGTTTACATCCGAGAAGTAACGATACAGACCTACATAATCACCCGCGGCAAAGTTGTACATTTTTTCAGAAGGCCGGTCGTCACTTGTGGGGCATTTTAGGCCTGAAATGACACGGTACGTAACGTTCAACGCTGGATGATGTTTGTCTAAAGGTACCATAGGTAGTTCGCTTTTTGTAACGCTTAATTCATCCATGTCAGAAAAGCACAAGTCAAGAGTGTTGCCTAAGTGATTGTGAGTGGCGTTGTGCTGCGTAAGGCCTAGAAAAGTAGTAAAGTTAATGAGCATATTGCACTTTTGTGATATGTAAAAGTTGGTGTTCGAGATGTGAAAATTATCCCAGTTGATCCCAGGCGCATTGAAGTCGCCTAAAATCAAGCACCTAGCGGAGGTTTGCTCGTTGACTACTCTTTCTATACCACTAAGACAGGCGCTAAATTCGCCCGGAGCGATCTGCGGAGCCAAGTAGAAAACACCAATAAGTACGCGTTCCCGGCGGTTGCAACGAACTTCAACCCATAGAGACTCGGGGTGCGTCTCCAGATCCGAACGTCGAACAGACTCGAGGCTGCTGTTAACGGCAATTAGGACGCCGCCCCCAATTTGCTTTGCACCAGGTCCTTCCCGGTCGCGACGATGCACCACGAAATTAGGAGGAAAATAATCAGAGGAAGAAATATCTGGGCATAGCCACGTCTCGGTGATTGAATAAATGGAAAAGTCAGAAGATAAAACGCTTTCAAAAAATGTGTCGGCTTTCGTCCTTAGGCCTCGAACATTTTGATAATAAATTTCCAAGCTACTTGATCTGTGTCGCGCTGTCATTTAAGTCGCCAGGGTTGAATAAAAGGTCATCGCGCAAGCGGCCCCTGAAGGGCTTAAATAAGCAGGACCTGGGCCAAGTGGCGGGGTTGGTGAGTGATCCGAACGCCTCGGCTTCAACAGAAACATAAAAAGACGCATACGTATCAAATCGAGTCTTGAGCCTGGAGCACTGGACACTTTGAACACCGACGGAGGCCAAGTGCTCCGTGATGTTCGCTGCGGTGGTCTCCGGAGAGAGCTTCGTTACGAAGAGGGCCTTCCGGCGTGGCGACGACGGGACGACAGTGAGCCGGCTGATTTCAGATGATCCGATTAGAGCAACGGGCTTGGTTTGCAGACGCGAAGCCTTGATTTCGACCGGGCGTGCGAGCAGGATCGCACTGCCCTCCGACGGCTCGGCCAGGGATACGGTCGGACAGCTGGCTGTCGCTTCAGAAGAAGCCATAGAAGAAGAAGGAGGGCTCATATGCGACGACACAACAGGGGCGATGGCGTCCCACCCCGGAGGCCAGCTGGGACACAATAATAATAATAATAATAATAATAATAAATTTTTATTCCACATATGTTCAATAGCACTGTACAAATACGGGTTTGTCCAAGCCAAAGGAGGCTTGTGGGACTATACCTGGCAAGTCGGACAGCGAAAGCACTCAAAAATAGAAAAAGCAAAACAAAGAACACTTCATGAAACGAAACAGTACAGAGTGAAGACGAAATGCTGAAGCCTAGAATTCATCAACATTTTTTTTCAATTTTCTTTTTGCAGTACACTCAAAGACACAATCGGGTAATTTATTGAAGACAGATGGCACGTAATGAGAGCGAATTCTTTTGCCGTAGCGAGTTACACAACGGGGAATGACAAAACGGGACGTGTGACGGAGATTCCTGTTAGGAACGAAGGGACGTTTAAAATCATTATTCCAAAAGTGGCGTAACACCACTGTTTCCACAAACAGGGAATAGAAATTCCCTGTTTGTGGAAATAATAATAATAATAATAATAATAATAATAATTCGTCAAGGGCACATCACAGTGTACAGTAACGGGTCCGTCTAAGCCTACAAGGGCTTGTGGTACTTGACCCAAAACATTGGTGAAAGACATCTTACATAATTGAGACACAGTGGATGCAAATACCAGGTTTCAGGTGGCATGGAAACACAATACCTTCATGTTTCAAGGAGGCCGGCTCAATGCTGCAATGTCCACTTGCCTCAATACCCTATCCCCATTTACCCCCCCCCTTCCCCTTGACACACACTCACACCCATCACACTTCGCACACACAGCAATAAATGCAATGGCAGAAAAACCAACGAACAGACACAGGACCTGTCCTAGTAATATAGTCTGTTCAGGACCTTTTTCAGCTTACTCCTTGTTTCAACATGATAAACAGAGTCGGGTAAGTTGTTAAACGAATGTGGAATGTAATACCATCGGGCACATTCTCCAAATCTTGTGCGACACCAAGGTATCTCAAAGCGGGGAACATTTCTTAATGCCCGGGTTGTAGTATGCGGAACTTTGTATTCATTAGACCAGAAGTACCAAATGATTACCGTGTGTTGGAATATAGCGCATAAAACGAAGGCCATCCGAGAGACAAATAAATTGTCACTTGAAGCAAAAACAGAGTTGTAAGCCAAGCTCTCCAAGATTCCCCGAGGACACTATCCACCCTAGAACGCCACAGACGAGAACAGTTTGCAAAGAGTGTTATACCTTACCTCTCACATCATTGAGCGATACAATTTGCGTGCGGTCTGAGAGAAAGCTTTTTAGAAGCGTATAGAAAGCACCTCGAAAGCCTTTGGAATACAGCTTTTGGAGGAGTATATTATGACTTACAGTGTTTAAAGCGTTGGAGACATCCAGAAAAAGGGCACAAAGTACCGAGTTATTTTCGAAAGACGCGTGATGATCTGAAAAGCAGCCGGCGATAAACCCGTATTGGTTGGATGACAGGATGTCAAACCTGTCCAGAAAGCTAGTCATTCTGTGGAAGATGTGTTTCTCCAAAGATTTGTACGATGCTAGACAAAATAGAGATTGGTCTGTAACTACTCATCTCGCCTGGTGGACCGCCTTTAAATAGTGGCACAACCAGGGCGGTTTTTAGGTGCGAGTTGATCTCTCCATTTTCGATCATTCCATTTATTAGATAAAGAAGTATGTCCTTCAGGTAGGCGCTAGTGACGTGCTAACTGACAATGTATATAACACGTCTTTTTTTTTTTTTTTCAAAGCTCTTGAAATTTGCAAGGCTTAAAGAAAAGAAAGTCACTCTCTAAAACGGCTTGGGAGCTTCACAGCACGTCCCGAACGAGTTTGGTGGTTCCCGAGCTGAAGGTGGCTGGGATGCTGGTACACGGGACTGAACACACCCAGACGATGCCTGCTGAGCTGGCTCTGCGGTGCACTGGAACCGTGGTCTCAGATGTTACCTGTTGCGCATGTAGACCACACCACTCGATGACTTGACAGTGTATGATCGATGAGGTCCCACATTCAGGACTGTTGCTGGAGCCCATCTTCCATTCAGCCAAAACCAAACTGTGTCACCAGTTTTCAGTGGTTGTAGCGGAGCTGTGTGCTGGTCTCCATGACGATGCTGCTGGTTCTGGCGCCTCTGTAGCTGCTTTTGGTACTGGTTGTGTGGGTACCGCGGTCGTAGCAGTTGCGGGTGAACTGGCAGAAGTGTTCTCACCCTACGGCCCATCAGCATCTCCGCTGGCGATGAAAGGCCATCCATGGGGGATGAGCGGTAGTCTAGAAGCACTCCAAAGAGATCCTGACCGTCTTGTGCAGCCTTACGAAGGGATGCTTTGATTGTCTGTACACATCTCTCCACTTGCCCATTGGAGCGGGGGTAAAGTGGCGACGATGGGTTGTGGCAGACGTCCCATTCCTTGTTGAAGGTCGTGAATTCCATGGAGTCAAATGGTGGACCCTGATCAGTGATGATCTCTTCAGGTATCCCAAACCGAGCATAGATCTCCTTCAGGGTGTTCATCAGGGCTGCTGCTGTGGTCGAGACCATCTTCTTGAGTTCAATATACTTCGAATAATAGTCAATGACCAACAAGGTAGTTTGTCCCTCCAAGGTGGAAAAAGTCCATTCCCAGCTTCTGCCAAAATAGACTTGGCAGCGCTCGGTCAAGAAGGGGTTCATGAGGGTTAGCTCTCTGATGCTCCTGGCATGTGGTGCAGTTTTTTACCAGCGCTTCAATGTCTGCGTTCATGGTAGGCCAGTACAGAGCCTCTCTTGCCTTGTTCTTCCTGTGAGCGCTGTGCCGACTTCTTGAAACTGGTCTTGGCAGTGCTGGTTCGGTCGTGTCGCATGGCGTGAACTGCCTCTTCGTTCTGTTTCATGGCCTCTGAGTGGGTCTTTGAAACTTCAGCTGCCTTGCACCGGTCGATGACTGCCTTGAGGAAATGTCTCCCTCCCTAAGAAGACGTTCTCGGAGAGCGTTGTCCCGAATTCCTTGGATCAACCGGTCCTTTACAATGCGGTCTTGCGCTGTCCTGAACGCACATTCCTGCGCCCTGAGCTTCACTTCTGCGACGAATTGGTCAAACGACTGACCTGCCTTCTGTTGGAGGCTGTTGAACATGTACAATGCGTGCGTGAGATTCTTGTACGGCCGGAAATGCTCGTCGAACGCCTCCAGGACATCTGCAAGTGTCCTTTCGCAGCCATCTGCCAGTGGCGGGAACGTCAGGGTGCAGTAAATCTCGTTGATCTCCGTTCCCCCGACGTGCAAGAACGATGACGTTCTCGTTTCTTCATCCTCGGTGGGATACTTGCACGCTCGTTCAAATATGGTGAAGCCTCGTCGCCAATGTGCCCATGCCTCCGCCGGGTTGGTCGTCGCCGAAAATGGAGCAATCTGTTGTAGGAATGCGGCCATGGTTTCGCTATCCCACTTCTGACACCATGTTATGTTTATGCTGGGACGGATTAACAGGATGACATCGGATTACTGGGATTACTGAGAGCACATGCTTTATATCCAGACCGTTACATGACTGTGGTTACATGATTGGGCGTAGTCCAACTCTTGACTAGGCTTGGCCCTTGCTTGGGGACACTGTAGCTGGCGCTAGGTGGCGCTAGTGACGTGCTAACTGTCAATGTATATAACAGACACGTAACAAAAAAATGATCAGCTAGCTTTTGCAAAATTACAGCAGAATGGACAGAAGCATCGGAGGATCGAACGTTAATGTGGTCGAGACACGAGGACACAACATGGTCATTCAGCACTTCCTCTCTTGTTGCACTTTGAATAGTTGGTGATATTCCATTCTCGGCAAGTAGAGACAAATAGTCACAAACGACTGATTGTGAATTTTTAAGGGTGTCAATATTTATATCCCCTACCAAGCAAAACGTTGTTTCGTTAGTTAATTCCTCCAAGTTTCCTCTCAGCTCTTCCAGAAAATTGATACAGTTAGACGAGGGGGTCTATATAATGCCAAAAGGCAAATTGTCTGATGGGAGTGAGAGAGCTTAACAGCCAGGCTTTCTGAGTGTGTAAACTTTACGTCAACCTGAGTCATCGACCAGGAATCCTTCACGAAAATGCCGATACCACCTCCTCGGGTATCTCGACGGGTGTAAAAACAGTTCTGGAAACCAGACAATCCAAACAGCGGTAAAAAGTCGGAGCTCACATTTATTTCAGTTAAAACAAGGGCATCGATTTTATCATGAAGTTCATCAACAATAGCCCTAAGCTCATCCCAGTATTTCCGTATGCTTCGAATGTTAACATGAACTACAGTGAAGGAATTGAAGGAAGAGGCGGCGCAAGAGTCAGTAAACGCTCGAAAATCGTCAAACCGGGAAAAGCTGGTCATAGCCATTATGTGATTAAGTCAAGGTCACCACGCTGCCGTACCCGCACCAGAGGTGCGCCCTCCTCTTTTTGCCAAAATGCGGGCATCTTTGACCCAGACGAACTTGTATCCTCGCTCCTTACCACGGGAACGAGCTAGCCGAAATAGTTCACGATTGGATTGAGTTAGGTTGTCGTTGAAGTAAACCCTCTCAGCTGAGCCGTTAACCTGGAGTAGTCGAAGTTTGTTCCGAGTCCTCATCCAGCGGTCCTTCACAGCCACAGATGTGAACTTTACCAAAATAGGCTGATGTACACCTTGCTTAGCCGGTATTTTGAACACAGAGACGACGTCTGATGGTTCATGCTGCCCAATCCCGAGCTTCTCTGCTAGTCCACTAAGGACGGCAGCAAGAGGAACGTTTGGATCAGTTTTCAACCCGTGTATTTCCATGTTCGGAAGGCGAGCATGTTGGTCCGCCTCGTTCAGCTCTGTTTCAATACGCCGGATAACATGGGCCTGCTCAGAGACTGTGTTTCTTAAAGCCCCCACCTCCGTCTGGAGGTCTCCGATCTCAGTCGCCTGCGCAGCTGCCGTCACCAGAAGGCTGTCATACTTCTCGCTCAAAAACGAGATTGAGGTTTGCACCTCTTCAACCGAGGCCTTCATCATGTCTATAGATGGCTTAAGAAGCAGTAGTTCGTTTACTTTGCCCGGAAGTTCGAGCAACGAGTCTACGCTGATTTTGAGCGAAAGCAGAGAATCCAACTTTCGGTTGATCTCCAGAATTTGCGCTGCGAGCATGGTGCCGTCAGATGGCGAAATCTCATTAGTGCTCACGTCGACCACGTCAAGATCAGACCGACTGCTCTTGGAGCGGCATGCCTTACATCTCCATTTGGCTTTTTTCTCGGTGTTCATAGCAGTGAATGTGGAATCGGCGATTCCAGAGCATGTTTTACCTAGGTGATAGTTACAAGTGCATGCCGTACATGTCATATGGCGACCGTCGGACGACACCGGTTGGGAACACGCATCGCAGACTAGAGGCATGGAGGCGGAGCGAAAAGACGATAGAAAAGGAGGAAAAAGAAATAAAACGTATGTAAGCAAAAACAGGGGAGGCTACTCAAGAAGTGCGTTAACAAGCCCTAATTAAAATGTTCGACGAGACGAGGTTGAGAAGTTACCGGCAATTGGTGGAGAGGATTGCACCTGAGGGCGATTCCAGCGCCGGGCGACAGAGAACTGGTGTTGAGGCACGCCTCCGGTAGTCGGAGATCACAGATGGAAACAGACGAAGACTTGCGATCGCTTGGCAGGGACGGCTTGCTCGTCAGAGGGGACGGTTTGCGAGCAGACCTGATTTATGAGGTCGTCCCGCGATGCTCCTTGAAGGGAACGTCGGCCGCTGGGTCCGATGATGATGATGATGATAATAATAATAATAATAATAATAATAATAATAATAATAATAATAATAATAATAATAATAATAATACATTTATTGCCAGACATGGGGTCTATTTAAAGGAGCTGTGCAACAGTTTCAGTGCTGTGCTCAACTAATGTTGGAGTTGGTGTCTCGACATTTCTGAAGTAAGAACAAAGAACCGCTTTCGCCTGCATGTCCTAGTTTTTATTTTAAAAATGGACAAAGATTGATGTTTTTCGACGCCTCTCAACTCCTTCACTCAACTTCGGAGTCATGTGCGCTGTGGCGTCAATGGGGAAGACGCGGGGTTCCGGTGGAGCTCTCTCTATAGAGCCATCAGTGAGCGGCGAGAACTCATCTGGTCTCGGCCGCGTGACCACGTGCTGGCGGGCGCAGCGCGGAAGCAGTATGGTGAAAGGAGGAAAGTCTCATCCAGGTCCGGCCACACCCGTCCGGCGCTGGAAACACCGGACGGGTATGGCCGCCTTTAATTCTAACAAACAAAGGCGGTTAGAATAGGTGACCGGCGTTTGAGCCGGAAGTTTCGTCATCCGAAGCGAGGCACCACGTGACTTCACGCTTCCGGTTCGTCCGGTGCCGGTCGTGGTTCGTCCAGCTGCATCGAGAGCCCTTCTAGGTGTGGTAGCCGTGCTGTATTCGCGGTGAAAATGGTTTACAGCTCCGCGGTACGTTGTTCTAACGCAAGCCATAGAGGGCATAAGATGTTCCAGTTCCCGTGAAACAAAGCATGGAAGCAACGATGGGCCGTCGCTGTTAAGCGAGTGATGGAGCGAGGTGACCTGTGACAGACAAACGTCGGTGACCGTTTTTGCGCGGCCAATATTGTTACAGGCCAGTACAACGTGTTCTCTCTTTCTTCAGGTAGGGGCCGCGGGAAATAACGATCTCTAACAGTCTTTTGGCACCTACCAAAAAGGTCTCGATTAATCCGCGAAGGGGTGAGCACTGCTTGTCGTACAAGGCATCCGCGAGAACGCGGGATGCGATCTCGCAGGCAATCAGTTCATGGCACAACGTTTCGTCGACATACAGTGCCATCGCCAGGCCGTTTAATCGTTACATCGACAGCTCGGATTAACATTTTCTGTGATGAGCCGCCACAGACTGTTCCCGCGAAGCGGCGTGAATGGGTGGCTTGCTATAATTTAATAAACAAAGGACAGGTCAGCTTGCTGTAATATAAAGAAACAAAAGCAAATGGGCAGCACCTTCATATTGACTGATAATAAAGCGGTAGTACGACCCTGCGTAGCTCATATCAAAATCGGTGCTCGTTTATGCATGCTTTCTTACTCGACATCATTAAAAAAACGTGCGGGAAGGGGGGGGGGGGTATGGTAGTTCACGGGGGACAACTTAGTTGAAGTACCAAAAACGCGTGAGTGTTAAAAAGCAAGGATTGTCACGTAGTCAGATGTCGTCGAAACTAACTTTTGTACGGAAGTGGCGTTTCAATCGCGCGAGAAAACATATTAGCTGAGTTTGAAACGTCGTCTGACCGACTTCTTTCCCTGTCTTCAACTTTTGGTTGCCTGAAGATTTTCTTACCCAGACTCAGGTGTTCTAACAAAATGAGAAAAGTACGCCAGACCTCCGATCGGGCATTTCAGCTGGCCGCGTCCCACGGCTTACATTCGCGCCTATTTCAGTCGGTGATGTGATCTAACGTAACCATCAAAAATAAGCAGAACCCAAATGAAAAACGCTGGCTCAAAAGGAAAACGGAACATCTAACCTGAGTTTTCATGCGAAGATCCGGAAAGCGCGATGCGAGTGCAGCTTGCCGCCGGCCGCACTCGCTCTGCGCTTTCGTGGCCGTTCTCGATGCTTCTTCGTACCGATTACTACTTAACATATCCGCAGAAGTAACTTGAGACGTTCAGAAGTGCGTAAGTCACCCAGCAGCAGAGGAAGGTGGCCCGGATTGATCGGGTTTCAAAACCCGCACACGCTTCCATAGCCGTCATGGGGCTGCGTCGGCTGCTAGCTACGAACCGGAAGTGAATATTACCCAGAGTGCTTTGAGGCTGCTGCCAAACGCCGGTCACCTATTACAGGCGGACGGGTCACTGCGAATACACCATGATTCCAAAAATTTTCTGGGGCCCCACCGTTGTTCACGTGCCAGGATCACAGCGTTCGTGAGGTCAAAAGTGTGACCAGTCGTCCAACAATGGTCCACCGGTTCTGTTTTTGATCTTGTGGCATGTGCTGCTTTCTCCACGTTTCTTCTGTGCCCTTTGAGGCGGGTACTCCGTTTGCGGCCGGTTTCTCCGATGTAACACTTGTCACAGTTGTGACAGTTCACTTTGTATACAATACCACTTTGCGATTCAGGAGGGGTTGGATCCTTTGGCTTTGAAATGAGGTCACATAATTTTATATGGGGTTTGAAAGTTGTTCGTATACCTAATGGAAGGAGGGACCGCCGAATAGATTCTGAGACGCCTTTCACATAAGCCATAAGGGATAGTCACCACGCCTGCTTCATAATTATTAGTCGCCTTTGTTCTTCCCTGCTGCATCTTTTTGTGTGTTTTCAATAAAACCTTGTGAATACCCGCGCCTCAAAAGGGATCCGACAACAGTCTGACCTTCCGATGCTTGTAAATCTGAATTTGAAGGGAAATGTTCTGATCGGCTAATTAAAGTTCTTACAACAGCTCGCTTATGTTCCACAGGGTGGTGAGAATTGAAACTCAAAAAATTACCGGTATCACAAGGTTTATGATACACGGTGGTTTCAATACGAACAGTGTCACTTCGGCAAACAGTTACGTCCAGAAAAGGTAGCGTGTTATTTTGTTCTACGTCTCGCTTGAACTGTATGGAAGGTTCAATGCTGTTTAGGGTTGCATGGAAGTCGTTGACGTGATCTTCATTTAAAATAACAAAAGTGTCATCTAGAACCGCGGCCCCCTCCCCGACGTCTACACCGACATCCTGAAATAACTTATCATTTAACTTGACATCTGCGACGGACGAAAAAAGTTGAAACGAGAGCCGACGATGTCTCTTGGCGATGATAGATGTCTCCCGTATGCTATGGACGAAGAAGTCGGCAGAACCAGCGCTACGGATGAAGAGAAGGAAGAAGCAAGCGTTTGGTTGCTGGCAGCTAGTCGGGTGTTCCTAGGCTGCACTGATGATGTCTCCCGCATAGGAGACGGAACGTCTACTTATAAATTGTTGGTATTGTTATGCAAGTCGAAGGTATTTGTTTTTAATAAAATTCATACTTCGTAGTCCTCGGTTGACGTAGTGAATTCGGTTAAAAGTTCGGTTTTACAGATGATGCTGTTTGTATGGCTACTTCACTGCTTCTTCTATGTGATCGATTTAGCACAAAGTTGTTATAATTAGGAATAAGAAAGTGACTCGAGTTATCGTTATACCAAGTGTGGTGTTGCTTTAGACACCGGATGGCATAGATTACGGAAGAGCACCGACCCGTTAGCGTGTTTGCTGTTTACTCCGCCATATTGGTTACACAGTTGCCAACAGCACAGTTGCAATCGGCTAAACTTAGGACACTACATCACCCTCCTTGTGGTAAAGATTAAAGTATTACAAACTAACAAACTTGAATAATGAGCTGACGTCCGGCTAAACACTTGAGTTCTTTTCCACCTTAGGGTTCACTCTCCTTCGCAGAAAAAGAGTTCACGTTGCGAAATCTGCCAGATGTCGGGGTGGTCTGCGGTTTCTGGCAGGGTATCGTCGATGAAGGGGGCTTTGTTGCCTACCCGGCGCTGAGGGCGCTGGCACCGACGAGTGATTGTTCGTGCTAGATTGTGCTGGTGCAGGGTCGTCAAGCTCAGTTTCAGCTCTGTGTGGTACTGTGTTGATCTTGGAGGCGTCTTTGAAGAAACTCGAGTTTCGTGTGATGACTCGGTCGCCTTGAGCTGCTTGAATTTGTGAGCCTTGCATGCCTGTTATAATAAACGGTACAGGGTTGTAAAAAGGAGTGAACTTGTTTCGCTGTCCCTGTTTGCACAAGACGCGCTGACCAATCACGAAGCGGTGTGGTCGTGCATTTCTTCTTTTGTCAGCATAGTGTTTGTTTGAGGTTTTTCTTCTGAGTTCAGTTGACCTTAGTCCCTTGAAGTCAACTGTTTCTGGAGACGGTGTGGCAAGACTGGGAAGGAGGTTCCTCATTGGTCTGTTGAAGAGTAGTTCGTATGGCGTTCTTGCTGTAGTTCCTTGCTGTGTGGATCTGTAGGACATTAAAAAGGTGTCCAGCTCAGCTTTCCAGTCGCCGTTCTCAACGATGCTAGTATGAACTTGTTTCTTTAAGGTTCTCATAAACCGTTCGACTTCACCATTTGCCTGAGGCCACAGAGGAGTTACTCTGTGATGTCGAAATCCGAGCTCTCTGGCAAACTTGGCAAATTCTGCACCTTGAAATGGAGGTCCGTTGTCTGTTTTTACTTGTTCCGGAATTCCAAATTGTGCGAAAGCTGCTCTAAGGCTGGGGAGCACATTCTGCGCACTGGTGGAATTAATCACTTGTACGACTGGGTACCGTGAGAAGTCGTCTATCACCACAATCGCATACTTTCCGTCGGGAAAGGGTCCACAGAAGTCAACAGATACTTCTAGCCAGGGTCCGCTAGGAGGTTCGGTGAGAGCGAGTGGTGGTTGTCCGGTTTGGGGTACCGCAGCTTGGCAGGGTAGGCAACTCTTCACCTGTGCATGCACAAGGTTATCCATGCCTGGGAACCAGACTTTTTCTCTCAGCAGCTGCTTTGTCTTCACGATTCCCTGGTGACCTCGATGAGCAAGTTGTACTGCACGTTCTTGGAGACTAACTGGGAGGACTAGGCGCGTTCCTCGAAGGAGAAGACCTTCTGATGTTGCAGTGATTTCTGTTTTCATTGCTGCAAAGGGCTTCAGCTTTTGTGAGAACCAGCTGTCTTGTGTAGGGTGCTGGATCGCCTTGAGAAGTAGCTGCAGGGTTTGGTCTTTCTTTGTGTGCTCAGCAACCTCTTGGAGAGAGAGGGCATTCGGTACACACTGGCGTTGGATGAAGTTGACATACTCGTTTGGGACTTTGTCGATCCGAGTCTGTAACTTCTCGTGTGGCATAGGATGTCTCGAGAGATAGTCCGATGGGTTGTTGCTTCCTGCAGTGTGTTGTACGTCGAATTTGTACTGCTGGATGCGCAGAGCAAGGCGTTCTATGCGGGCAGATGGTGACGATCTTGGGTTTCCTAGAATGCTTACCAAAGGCTTGTGATCTGTGAGTAGAAGGAACTTGGCTCCACACAAGTAAAGGCGAAAGTGTTCCATGCCCCATACTGCTGCCAGCATTTCTCGTTCAATTTGGGAGTAGCGACTCTCCACTGCTGTGAGTGCTCTGCTTGCGTAAGCGATTACCGAGACACGTGTGCCATCTCGCTGTGTTAGGATAGCACCAAGACCATGAGGGCTTGCATCCACAACCAACTCGGTGGGTTTGGACGAGTCAAAGTATGCCAGGGTAGATGCATCTGACATAGCCAGTTTCAGATGGTCAAATGCAGTCTGATGTTGCTCAGTCCATTTCCAGGCTGCATTCTTCAGAGTCAGTTCACGTAGGGGTTGTGTAAGTTCGGCAAGGTTTCGCAGGAACCGGCCTGAGTAGTTTATCATCCCGAGGAGACTCTTGACTTCTTGGGGAGACTCTGGTGTTTTCACCTCCAGGAAGGCTTCAACTTTCTTTGGATCTGGACGAACCCCATCTGATGAAAAGATGAGCCCAAAGAAGCTTAGCTCACGCTGATGGAAGTGACACTTCTTTCCGTTAAGTGTTAGTCCCGATTCTTGGAGACGATGAAGGACTGCGTTTAGGGCACTGTCATGTTCTTCTTTTGTTCTTCCGAAGACCAGAATGTCATCGCTGACATTTAAGACGTTTTGAATGCCGTTGAGCACTTGACGGATGGTGTTCTGGAAGATCTCAGCTGCACTGCTGATGCCAAAGTTGAGGCGTTTGTAGCGGAACAGACCTACGTGCGTTGAAAATGTTGTAAGCTCTCTAGAAGACATGTCCAGTTCCAACTGGTGGTAACCGTTTTTCAGGTCGAGGTTAGAGAAGACCGTTGCTCCGTTGAGGGCTACTATGATGTCATCCACAGTTGGACACAGGTGTCGCTCTCGTTGAATGGCAGTGTTCACAACGCGCATGTCGATGCACATTCGGATTTCATCAGGATGATGTGGCTTGGGAACAATAACCACTGGTGACACCCACGGTGTTGGTCCAACGGCTGGCTCGATGATGTCTTCTGATAAGAGACGATTTAACTCCTTTTCCACGAGTGCACGAACTGCAAATGGAATCCTTCGGTGCGGTTGAGCTATTGGAGGTACTGTTTCGTCTCTGAAGAGGTGGATCTGCTGTTCCTTGAGCTTTCCAACTCCTTCGAATAGATCGGGGAATGATGACACGATGGACTGTTCTGCGGGAGGCTCTTCAACTTGGTAAGTGATTCGGATGAGGCCAAGGTTGGATGCTGCTGCAAAGCTTAGAAGGGGTGGACAGCTTCCAGGAGTGATAAATATTTCCTCTTGACTGCACCTCTCTTTGTGTACCATTGTGACGGTGGCTTTTCCTAGCAGTTGTAGAGGTGTTGTGGCTTTGTACGAGAACACCTTGACGGACGTTTTCTCAAGTTTCTCGTCTAGATGACAGTTTTTGATTTCATTCTCACCGACAATTGACACAGTTGCTCCTGTATCGATCACGAAGGTAATGGGAACATCGTTGATCAAGATCACGGCTTTCGGAGACGAGCTCGTTGGGGACGCTGTTTTGGTAACAAAGATGTGTTCTTCGTCGCTTGAGCTGTCGTCTTGGCAGGCTTGGCTGATCGCTTGAACAGCTGGCTTGTTCGTCGCGCGACACAACTTGGCAAAGTGTCCCATCTTGTTGCAGGCTCTGCACGTTCTGCCCCATGCTGGACAGTGTGAACGTCCTCCGTCGTGTGGCCAATTGCCGCCACAGTTGCGACAATCCGTCTTAGCGCTGTGATGTTGTTGCATCTGATAGTTCTGTCGTGAATGTGGTTTCTCGTTTTGTCTGGGCTTGCTGCCACGGCGCTGCTCCTGTTTCTGTACTGCGAGTACGGTTTTTTCGGCGCTCCGCTCGATCTCAGATACATCGTGTTCCACATCTTCGAACATCCGTCCCTGCTTGAGAATGTCTGGCAAGTCGAGTGAGTGAAGCATCGCGTATTTCCGCAGACGCGATGATGTCGTAGCGATAACGATTTGGTTTTTGATTTCGAGATCGGCGTCGGAAAAGTTGCAGTGACGTGATAACTGTCGGAGCCGTGCGTAGAATGCGTCTAAGGACTCACCGACGTCTTGTTGCGCTTGGCGAAAACGGTAGACCGAAAACGTCGGGTTAACTCTCGGCGCAAAGTGAGCGTCCAGCTTCGCTTTCGCCGCTGCATACTCCGATGTTGGAGCTCTCGAAGCGTCTGGAGCTGCGGTAGTGCTGGTTGCTGTCGACGGTGCGGGCAAGGAGTCGGGCAGGGACCGAAAGATGTCAAACACCTCTTCTCCCGCGTAGTGGAGAAGAAGGGCTTTCTTGCGCGTGTCTGAAGTGATGTTGCATGCTATGATAAAGTTCTCGAACCTTTCCACCCATTTTGCCCATTCCAGACCGATGTTGTTGGCGTCAGTTGCTTGGAGGTTAAAGTTTGGAAATGGCGGTAGCGTGTGCGCCATGCTTGGACTCGGCTGGGACTGCTTGGATCGTTTTGGTGCTTGTTGCTGATGTTTTGGGGTAACGATGTGGCTCACTGGTTGCAGATACGTTTCGCGATGACGAATCGCACTTCTGGCACCATTGTGGTGTTGCTTTAGACACCGGATGGCATAGATTACGGAAGAGCACCGACCCGTTAGCGTGTTTGCTGTTTACTCCGCCATATTGGTTACACAGTTGCCAACAGCACAGTTGCAATCGGCTAA
>JAZHYW010059736.1:0-11144 GCA_037355805.1 Ixodes ricinus | reverse complement strand
TGTTTAAACGGACGGAAGTTAGTCTGTCTCAGTGAGCGTCTGGTATCTCAGCTGTACATGAGCAATTTAGCCAGTGCGGTACAACCGCTAGCCTGGGGTCTTTAACGTGAACCACGCAGTAGTGATACACGACCGCACGCCGGTACGATGCTCATCCAGATCAAAACGGGCAGGGGTGGGGGATTGAACCCAGGATGCCTGGGTTCTGCAGCACGAGCTTTCGCTCCGCGAGCTCCGAGCTTGTGTGCGCTATAGTGTCACTGAATAGGATACATAAAATTTATATGCCTACTCTAGCTAGTTATTTACGTTATCGATTCGGAGATTTCGGCAATAATCACGACACGGGATAAGGTTTTAACTGTCCCTCTCAAGGAACGTTGCCGCTTGTGTTCCCACGTGTAATGTGTATGAAGAAATCTGCAGGAAGTTTCGAAGAATACGAACGGACGGCCATGAGGATAGGTGTCAGGGAAGAGACGTATGTGGCGACTGACGGTCTTGTTGAACGCGTGATCGAATGACTAAGAACGTGTGAGAACACAAGCGGTAACCTTTTCTTGGGGAAGACATTAAAACACTTGTGCCACGTCTTTGCATATCCCTCGATCCGTACGATGGTTACGTATAGAGATGCAGCTACGGCATGTAATCAGTTTTGTCTATACTAAATATTTTTTCACCCTCTCATAATTTTTTACTCATCTATCGTAAAAAGAAAGAGCAGTTTTCGTTGGGGTTGGGCATTTGATCGATGAACCTACCGATTAATCGATTAATGCCAGTCAGTGCTGCTTTTTGGGCAGGGGGTTGCGGTGACGTCAGAATGGTGGCGAGCTCTGATTGGCTCTGATTGTAAGGATAGTGGGTAGACCTCAATGCTAGATGCCTCGAGCCTTGAGGTCTACCCACTATTTTGTTTTTTTTAATCAGCCAATAAGAGTTCAGCTTCCCGACATCATCGCAACCCCTGTGCAAGAAGCAGGCGAACTTGTGCTGCGCGTAACTTTTTTTCTCGTAAATTTATTGAATCGAATTGAGCAAAAAATAAACGTAAACCGCATCTACAAAAAAAAAATATAAAGTACGTGCAGCGGTTGTTTGCCGGGCTGCATCCCCGAGCCAACTTAGTGGCAAGCAAGGGTCATATCTGACCCCGCTGATGACGTGACTGTTGCTGGTTTTTCTTTCTGCTCTCCGCACTTTCCTAACCCCTCAGCGCACCGCAAAAACGGGCGGGTCTACGTCAAAATTTTAATTGGCCGTAACAACGCTCCTACTAATAAGATTTGAGAGAAAAACTGAAGATACAATTTTTAAGGTGTCTACATTGCAAGTTTTAGCGTTTGTTCAAACTCAAGGCTCTTCAGCTTCCCTTTAAGAAAGGCAGGACGTAGTCTCTAACACCTTATCGCTCTGCAACCAATCAGCCTGCGGCATTCGGCTCATTAGGTCCTATAAGAATGCCTAGGAACCCCAATCAACGAAAGCAAGAAGCGGATTATACTGAATAGTCCCATTCCTGAGTTTCTTCAGGTGTCAGTGTGTATGCACACGATTAATTGTTTCTATAAATTCGCTCTAATAAGTTTTAACAAAAAGAAGATAACATTCGCAACAACAGCAGTGAGGACCACGCAAGCGAGCGGGTGGCATCCTGCGGTCCTGCAACACGCATTTAGTTACAGCACATTGGCAAGAACAAACGCCGAAGGCGACGCATAATGCGAAGGCCTTTTATCACGTCGGAGAGGTGTGTTAATGCCTATACGTGGTCCTTGCCAATCAATAGTAGTGGCTTTTACCTCGATACGTATACGAAGTGTAGCACGTGGTCGCGAGGTGTGAGAGCAGCTATCGCTTAACAGCATGTTTAGCACTAGGCTCGTATCACCTTTCTGTGACTATATGCAGTTAAATGTATGTGCGCACGTGCGCTTGCGCATCTTGGAGCACCCATCAAAGTTGTGCACGCCCACTCTCCACTTGTTCTGAAATAGCTGTCCGAGAGTAAAGTGTTGTAGTATATGCGTATTACCTGGTTAAGGGTGACTTAACTGGCGGGTTGAGGGTACCCATGTAACCGGGGTATTAGTGAGGTCTTGGGCCCGCTAGACATCCTTTTACATGTAATGTAGAAGAACGCTGAGCGTTTCGGTTAGGTTAGGCTTTATTGTATATATTTGTCCCAAAAATAGTTCTTCGTGCAGTTCAACAAAAGGTCTACGAAAACAATACTGATAGTGTGAGGAATAATGAACGACAAGAGGTGACGCGTCAGCGTTCGGCGTTCGAACCCGTTCGGACAGTGCAGTGGAGACAAAGCCGCAGCTAGCTTTGCGTCTACCCACAGATGAATCCAACCAGAGCTCGCTGTTCTGACGCCCTCGCGCGCCTTGTCTCCTCCTCTCCCTCAATTTCTACCCATGCTAGGAGTATTCACTGGCGTCCATAGCTGTGTGCGCGACTGCTGAGCGCGTGCTGACAGCGAGCTTCAGCAGTTATTTTGCAACGTGCATTCCCACACCATCAAGATTACCGGTCGTAGCAGCCTGCGTGAGTGAGCTCGTTCCGAGCATGCGCTCTAAACATTGACCTCAAATATGGCGTCCAGTGAATACCCCCTATAGAGCTAGAAGTGAAGACTGCGATGCGACACTGGGCATGACTGGAGATCGCGGACTTATTTTTGTACTAAACACGTATTTCGAGTCTCGACGGTTACCTTCGCCGAGCTTCCTCACCAGGCTGCACTCATTGTCTCAAGGTCATTCTCGCGGGCTAGTTGGTTAAGCATATTATGATATTATATGATATGATATGCACTCGTTAGTCTCGTCAAGAGTCTACAAGAAACTAAGCTCATGGCATCTTTAAGGATGTACCAATATACGTCATCAGTCCTCGCTACTTTTATATGGCGTCAAAAAAGCATAATATAAAGCACACCTTCCGAAGATTTTTTTTTATTTTTAATTTCGCTTTATATGTAATGTAGAATAATATATATATATATCTATATCTATATCTATATATATCTATATATATATATATATATATATATATATATCTATATCTATATATATATATATATATATATATATATAGGGTGTTTTTTCCTTAATATATTTGGTTAAAAAATGCCGAAAAGTTACACTTATGCGGTTTGTGCAGGTGAGTTATTCGGCCAGGGGAACATAATATGGGGGCTAATCGTAACGATTACTCGGCTAATAAATTGAAATTCGTTAAATAACTTTTTAATTAATGAGAATAGACATATGGTTTCAATAAGAAACTTGCTCGGCGTCATCAAAAACCACTAAATCAGTAATTTTAGAAAGACTTTGAGCACGTGAAAAGCGTAGTAGTGAACTAAAGTTACCACTCGTGAAGAAGGCGCAAAGCTAGCAGTGGCGGAACACGATGATAATCTAACCCTCCGCGTTCCGCAACCGCTAGCCTTGTACCTGCTCCACGAGTGGTAACTATAATGCACTACTGCGCTTTTCACGCGCTTACAAATATTTCGAAAATTACTAATTTAGTGGTTTTCGATGACGCTGAGCTAGATTTCTAATTGGAACCCTATGTCTACTTTCATTAATTAAAAAGTTCGTTGCTTTGAATTTTAATTAATTAGCCGACTGATCGTTACAATTAACCTATACCATGTCCCCCTGGCACGTATAACTGCACCTGCATGGACCACATAGGTGTAACTGCACAGCTTTTTTAAACAAATCTGTTAAGATTGAAAAAGAAAAAAACACGCTGCATATATACCTAAATACAAGAATATGTTACATAGAAATAGGCCATTTCCAATAACGCACGTTTAAAAGGAGCATGTTCTAATATAAACGCGTGGATAGTACCTCTGGGTCGTAGCGTAATACTCACTGCGTGACGCAGGGTGAACTTCAACCACGGTATACTATTCGTATACCGTATTTACTCGAAGTAATAGCCGCACTCTTTATGAAGAAAACCCGAGGGTTCGCTTTTCCGCGGAGCACGCGGATTGCCAATCACCGCAATCGACAGCATGATCCCAACGGTTTACAGGACAGAGATAACATCTTCGCGCGAATATACCATCTGTGAAGATTGCATTTGTATAGAGACTTGTGTTTTCGATCTAGTTATTCGCTATGTTCTTTATGCGCAACGCGATGAACGGCTGTATATGCGCTTTGCGGGAAAGTAGACACAAGGGCCTTGTTCATAAATAGTGCGGCTATTACTCGAGTCAATACGGTATTCCACTGGCCCACTTTAGCAATAAGATGAGACGCCTGATTTTAAGTTCGGATCTCGCTGCGTAAATGCCTGCGCAACAGTGTTCACCTAGGCTGACTTGCGTCAGATGCCCCAATACGAATCAGTGCATGCACCGATGCTGACTCGCTTCGAGGGCACCAATGCGAACGGTATCCTTGAGTGCCATGGACGTAACGCAATGAAGCGTCGATCGAACCTTCGCGCTAACTGTACCGCTCACGGCTAAAACGATATTCCGCAATCGCCGATATTTTTATCTTTTTTGCGCACGCCTTCTCTTCGGTCACTTTATGTTTAGTCATTGCGCCATTCTGCCACGCGTCGCTCTCACGAAAGAAAACCAACGGAACAAAAACATTACAAACAAAGCCAAACTCAGCGTTGCTGGATTGCGTGGTGGAAGTGACCTTTCGCGCTTCCTTATCTGCTGCGGATGTGCGTCTGGAACATCGCGAGCGGTGTGCATTATTCCGGAAGAGTCGTCGCCGACGCACACACACACACACGTGCCACCAACCGACCTCCCAGCTCGCGCTGTGTACGCCGTCACGGACGGCTGCCACACCTCGCGTCAGTGTGGACGCACACGCTTCTCAATAGCTGCCCACGAGTGTAGTCGATTTCGACGCCAAACAATGGGTGACAGCTCAATAAAGAGGCTGCCCGAGACTGCACAGTTTTATTGCATTAACCGAGACAGACGTTAATTAATAGGCGAGAGTGAGACACTTAAGAAAAATTGGGTTGTCTGTTTAGACAGCTTAGAACTTTGTCTGCCTCAAAGGGCGAGTTGTCTCCCAGCTGTATAGATGAGCAATTTAGCCAGTACTGTACAACCGCTAGCCTGAGGTTTTTAACGGGCACCACGCAGTAGTGATACACGACCGCACGCCGGTACGATGCTCATCGAGATCGAAACGGGCTGGGGTGGGGATTGAACCCAGGATCCCGGGGTTCTGCAGCACGAGTTTTCGCTCCACGTGCTCCGAGCTGGTGTGCACTATAGTGTCACTGATTACTGTGGCACTGAAAGTGACTCATAGTGTGCGCTAGCCCACTCGGCCACCGGTCCCCTTTTTAACCTCCGATGAAAACTGGCTAAAAAATAGCAAAGGGATAAAGAAATGTTTTGTAATAGCAGGATACATAAAATCTATATGCATACTCCAGCTACTTCTTTACGTAATCGACTCGCAGATTTCGGCAATTATCACGACGCCGGACAAGGTTTTGACTGTCCTTCTTCAAAAACATTGCCGCTTATGTTCTCACGTGTAATGTCTATGAAGAAAACCGCATGAAGTTTCGGAGAATACGAACGGACGGCCATGACGATAGGTGTCGGGGGCGAAACGTCTGTGGCGACTGACGGTCTTGCTGAACGCGTAATGGAATGGTTAAGAACGTGTGAGAACACAGGCGGTAACTTTTTCTCGAGGAGGACATTAAAAACACCTGTGCCACATCTTTGTATATCCCTAGATCCGTACGGCGATTAAGTAGAGATGAAGCTGCGACATGCATCTCAGTTTTGTCTATACTATACACAAAACTGTGTATACTTTTGTGTATACTATACACAAAGTGTATGCTTTTTCATCGCTCATATTTTTCTACTCATCTGTCGTAAAAGAAGAAATAAAAACTAGCAAATTGATGCTTTAATCACGTTCAATCGTTTAACCGGTTAATCGGGTAGATTTTGACCAACAAAAAGAAAGTAAAATCTTTACGCTTTCACCACGCAGACGTGGGCGACGACACCTGTATGAAGGTAAACTTTAGGTGAAATTTTGACCTCACACTATGGGCGAGATATGTAGCTCTAAACAAGTGGAGAAGGTTATACGTCTCCCGGCCACTTCCAAAGCCGTATAGACGCTTTACACAAGCGCCAGATTGAGCCGCCATAGCCGACCTTCTCTTGTCTTACCGAGATGCCAAGCCACTGAAACGGACGTTTCGAGCCTCCACACAGGCCTATGCTGGGGAGAAGGACGTAGTAGCCCCTAAAGTGGCAATAACCTGCCCTGCTTTGGTAAGAATAAAGTTCAGCGAACGGAATAAGAGGAAACAAAAACTGAAGGGCGGTTATGACGGCGCCCATGCTCAGCTGCTGTAAAGCGTCTATACGAGTGTCCGTTTAGCGCAGTAGAGACTATTGTAATCAAAGGAGTTCGCTATCCACGAACCGCTGCCTCTGCGGCTGAAGTAATAATTTCTGAATGTGGGAGTATTTTGTGTCTTCTCAACTGCACATCAAAATGATGTAAATCTTGAAATTGCACAGTGCGCCGTTTATCGCATATTCAGCAGAGGCAAGCATTCTAGTTCTGATTTTCTTAAAACTTTTATAAATGGGAATAAACGAAAAGCGATTAATCGATTAACTTATTCGATGAAAGGTTGTCGATTAGTCGGGTTGAAATTTTTAATCGACGCCCAGTCCTAGGTTTCTGTATATTGTGATTCAAGAATTTGAGTACTAATCACTTCCGCTTCAAAGCGATTGTGAAAGGATGTATGATTTCCGCGGGATCTACTGTTAGCAATTTTTTTTTTTGCGAGAACCTGTGCGTGTTTTGACGGAAGAAGTAAAAACGTAAGGACAGAAAACGAAAACGTACAGGGGCTAGCAGGCAGGGACGAAAATAAGCTAGTGCACAAAGAAATATTCGTGATTAAGATAATGATTGTTAACGTGGTAGGACATTTGCACTTGTTACTTCTTATTCTAAAATACTACATTCTCCAGTCGAAGGCATGGTAAAGGTTAAAATAAAATAAGAAAACACAAAAAACACGAATTTTTAACATTCGACAGCACCTTAGGTAAGAGTAGAAAAACAAACACAGCTATCGAGAAAAGCCAAACGTACTTATTTAGACAATTAACAAAATCGGCTGAATCATGTGAATCAACTATTTTTCTGCTAACACATTCCATTCACGGATCATTGTTTTTTTTTCTTTCAATATGAATACTTTAAAAGTGCATGTCCTGACTCCTGAACCTATATTCAGCGAAAGCCTTCCTGTTGCGATGACTGCACGGGTATTTTGAAACACCGAGTGATGTAATGTACAGCGTGTTCCCCAAAACAATTACGCACCAAAATGGTTCGTAAACTTCAGCGACTTGGCGTGTCAAGCAGTAACTTTTCTCAAAGACGTATTTTTTGCTGGTCCTATTAATATGCTAAAATTTAAATTCTCTACTCCCAATACGACCAGCAAGTATTTCAAAATGCGTCTTCCGCGCATCGGAATGCAAGGAAGAGCATGATAATCAAAGTGGCAAACATACAAAAAACATGTAAAGAATGCGCGGTGACGAGGCAGCCAAACACGCGTCGTCGTTTGTTGAAGTCGGGAAAGGGGGGGGGGGGGGGGGGCAAAAGCACGCGGGTGCATCTGGAGGGTAAACAAACGCGCAAGTTGCACTAAGAGCAAACTAACTTGCGCGCCGTATACACCATTCCAATATTTACAAGTCCTCAGCCCAGCGCGGCCTCTCGTCAGCCCAGCACGCGTATGTTTGCGAGCAAAATGGCCACTCACAGGCATATATTGTGTTACTGGGAAAAAGCCGCATAAAGCTGATGACGTTGTCAAACGCGGAGACGACTGCAAAAGTATAAAAAAGCTTACCAAAGCGCCTATATTCTCGCTTGGCCGAACGGTTGTCGTACAAAGCGCTCCGTGGCACATGGTGTCACCGTAGATATCGATCGCGCGATCAAGTGTAAAAAGCTTGCCAGTCGCAACAGACGCCCAAAAATTGAAACAACCAATTTTCTTTGGAAACAGACCGCATACCTTCCACAGATACATGGTTAGTTTGTTGTTTGTTTGATAAGGCCTCAAAAATGGGTAAAGCAAGTAGGCAGGCGAGCTGGTTAAGGATAGTAACCCTGGAGCGAGGAAACAAAAAAAAAAGGGCTGACAGACACGAAACTCGGAGTTTTATGTCTGACCGTCCTTTTTTGTTCCCTCGCTCCAAAATGTCTAGTACGTGCGTGGCGCAAGAAGAAGCTATCTTTGCTCTTCTTCTAATAGTTGCAGAACAGCACCGCAAGCCGCGCTGTTAGAAGCGACGCCGCGTATACCAGCCCCAAATCTCCATGCACTGAGGCAAGAACAGAAAACCGCTTACAAAAAGCAATCGGTATACAGCGCCAGCACAAGGGACTGTAGTACCATATTATGGAGCCTGCCTTAAAACGGAAACTTTTACGTTTGCTGTACGATTCTTGCAATTTTTCAACATATTCAACCAAACTCTCTATTTTTGTTTCACGAGAGCACCAGAATATCGGCTGGTTAAAAGCAGGGAGTCGAACTGGTCATTATTCCGGTTCGGTTCGGGTTCAGTAGCGTTGGGTTTTGTTCCGGTTCGGTTTTGGTTCTATGATGCTTTTGAAATAACGGTTTGGTTACCGGCTCTATGAAGCGCAAACCAGTTCAAACCGGTTCTTAAAAAAAAGTCCCCAGCTCCCGGCCGTTAAGAAGAAAAGGTGAGTTCAAAACGGCGTCGTCTGCATTTAAGAAGAAGAAGCTCACCAGAAGCCGTGCTGCGAAACGAGGACAGCAAAATCAAATATATGCTCAATTTTGTTTTGTGATCTTGAATTTTTAAAACAAACACGTTCCATCAAAACTGCCTGGTTGGTTATACAGGGGCTTCGAAAAAGCACCAAAGTACAGTACTTACATGTGAAGTCAATCATCCAGTACACACACTGATACCGTGATGGTAGCACGTACCGTACTCGCAAACTACCCATAAAAATAACTCAACCCCAGTGAATTTTGGACATGGGCGCTGTCCTCACAACTTGCGCCATCTACTCGGCTGATCAAGACGTGAAGAAATACAGTGATTTGTTTCATTATTACTGAGCTGTCTACATGTCGTCGCAGCCGTTCGTTTTAGTCAAAACTGAGCCGCTGACCTCACCGTCGTGAATATTTATTTGACTTCGCGCCGCCACTCACGTTTTTTTGAGCCGAACCGTTTCCAACGAACTGGGAACCGCCGTATGAGATTACGGTTCTGTTCCGGTTTGGGTTCAATATCGAATGTTTGATTTCGGTTACAGTTTTGTTCAGGTTCAGACAAAAATAACGGTTTTGCTCCGGTGTTCGGTTCGGGTCCGGTTCGGCACTTTGGTTAAAAAGCTGCATGCTAATAGTGCATGGTTACAACAGCCGCTTTTTCGCGTTTTGCAGCGCCAGGAACGACATCATGTCTGTCTATCGTTTGGTTGCTTCACCTTTTGCATCTTAGAAGGAGCATAAGCTAGTGAGATATTGAATCTATCAGTCACCTCCAGTGCAATGATGCTCGAGTTTCCGTTTTCAACCACCCCCTTTTTCTGCCTACTTCACGAGTTTCCGTTTTCAACCACAGTCTCAGGCTTTCTCAACTATGCAAGATGAAAATTCGATTCTCAGCCCGCGTTCTCAGCACGGCGAGAGTCACGCAATAGATAGTGATAAATTAAGAAGCCTTAATGCTGCTTTACAAATCCACTTACCCTTATTAGCAATTGTTGCTTGCCTTTCCGCATCTGCTTTCCGCGGATACGAGCTTGTCTCAAGAAGCACGAGGAGGCGTAAGTTCGTTTCGCCGGCAATGGACGCTTTCTGCAAGTGCCTCCAATGCCTTCGCTCACCTGCGGTTGCCGGCATTTATCGCGCCATCTCTGGATCAAACTGGGCAAACATGCCCGTCGTTCGATCTTTCCCCCGACAACTGCCACTCCATCATAATGTTTTTTTTAATTATAATTTTAGTTTTGTTGGTAGTAGAGAATTGAAATTTTAGTATGTTAATTGAACCAGTAATATACATATTTGAGGAAAAAGTTAGAGCTTGATACGTCAAGTATGATTTTAACGGGCTATTTTAGGTGTGCAATTTGTTTGTTTATTGGAACATGCTGTATAATTATTTGTCTCAGGCTTACGTGACCATGACCAAGGTTGAGCATAGAGTACAATCTCTCTGCTTTTCGTCTTTTATTGTAACATAAACGAACCGGCCTGCTTCTAAAGGGCAGTATCGTGCTGCCTGCGGGACAGGTTCGTGCTGCCCCTGGAATTAAAAAACGCAGAAAATAGAAGTGAAGGCGTTGAAAGTGCAGAAAAACGACACACATTTGTCTGTCGCTTCGACTTGATCTCTTTTCGTGTCTGGAATTGTTTTACGTCACTTAATCTAAGGTTGTTCCAGATTACCTTTCCTACACAATATTAGAACGACGCCTTTTAGCACAAGAGAAACATATGTTACAGCCGTCTCGACAGACAAATGCAAATGGTAACATGCTATCCTACAACGTGATAAGGGAAGTTTGTTCATCAGCTCAGCATATTGCAAAGCCCTTCGAGATCGCAAATCAATTTTTAGCTTAGTTCGCATGTTTTAACTAATGCCAGAGGGTGGCGTTTCAAACCTATGATGGAAGTAAAGACGGCGTCACGGTGACATACAACCGTGCCACAGCCAACAACACCTAGATTACGTAAAGCCCGGTAAAAGATGAGCAGAAAATTTTAGCAGGAACCCAAACCTGTTAAAAGCTTCTATGTTAATATTTACTGCTATTTAAGGAAACGAAAGTGGTGGGCACAGCGCAGTACCCGAGGCTTCTTGCGTTTCCTCATCAGAAAGCTGCACAGTGGCTGGCACAGCATATGGGACCAGTATATGGATTGAATAAAAGAAGGGCAAGCGATATCAGCTTCATGACTTGTCATAAACGGGGGAATGGGCAACTGACTGGTAAGCGTGAAATCGGAGGAAGGTGGGGAAGGTCTGGAAGGACACTTGATGAAGCAAATATTAATGTCAG
>JAZHYW010059735.1:0-45260 GCA_037355805.1 Ixodes ricinus | reverse complement strand
AATGAGCGGTTAGTGTGAACAGCGCAAAGACGCCCAGAGAGAGACTGGCGGCGAGCAGGATACCCACGATAAATAATGATTTTAAAGCCCGACAAACAAGCAGAGAGGAGGATCCGCGCCCTTTCCAACCTTCGTTTTCCTCCTCTCCCCAACAAGAAAGAGGAAAATTACCCCTCTCCACGTTTGCCGTTTCTGAAGACATGACCCAGCCGGCTGACGTTTGGGGGTGCCAATAATCTTGGCGGATTAGAAAAGATTAGCCCAGAGGGCAGTTCGTGATTCCACAAACACAACAAAAAAGTGAAAGTCGCTTGTCCTTCCTTTCTTTCTGTTTTCACTCCCTTGACGCTTGACTGCGTTGCCTACTTTGTTACCTAAATCCTAGTGCTGACCTTCGGGCTTGAAAGCATGCGAAAGAAAACTCAAAAATGCCACTTCACAAGATTTTTCGTCTGCTCGCGCCTCTTCGAGTCTTTTCGTTCAGAGGACATCAGCGACAACTATTTCCTGTCTGAGGTTCTCGCTGAAACACTGGTTAGTACATATTTTTATTCTACATAGCACGCATTTGTCTTAGCCCACGTAATATGGTATTTATTATCTCTGGTTCTTTAATATTCCAGCAATCGCATCAAAGTGAACAACCATGGAGGTGTCCGAGCCCTCCACGTTTATCTCAAGAAAAAGATTGCGGGACGGCAGCCTAAAAGAATACGCATGCCAGAGGAGTAAGCTGCGGCGTAGCATCAACCTGACATTTCCCTCTGAAGATGAAATGACGAAATTCGACATCCTGCTACAGAAAACTAAAGTCGCAAATGAAGGTAATTCTCTAAACACAATAATAATGAAAGCTCTGGAGTGCCTCTTGGAGGCGCCGCGTTGTCCTGGAACTAACAGATCTGGACATGTAACAAGCAAGTTCAGAACGACATGCGAATCAACGTTAGTTGTTTGCGACACGTCTGCGCTCTTTGAGATGTTGAGGACTCTGCTGGACCACAGGACAACTTGTCCAGAGACCTTGGTATTAGAAAACACGACTCCCTCCGGCTTTGGGTCTACACTCCACTGGAAATGCAAGGACCACTCTTTGATTCTTCGCACCAGCAGCAAGATCGGAGACTTGCGATTTGTTGACTGTCATTTTGCCCTTGCGTATATCTGCAGCGGTATGCTCCCAGTGCAGTTTCAGAAGTTCTGTGAGTTCAGCACCTTACCATACTCTTCAAGGGCTCTAGAAAGCCTGGCAACAAAAATCAAGGCAGCAGTGAACCTGTTGAAGATGGAGTCTCTCGCAGCAGCCCAGCAAGAAGAGTGTAGGGATAGTCAACCCCGACTGCCTCTACAACTAGTATAAGCATCGAGACGGACGCGCGGCATGCGTGTCGCAAAAACTCTTACCACACAGATGTCGTTGCGATTGGTCAAAAGTCGCACAAAGTGGTAGGAATTGTTCATGTGACGAAGGATGAGGAAATTTCTTCCCAGAAACACGAAGCCTTGGGTACAAGGAAAATGTATGAGTATTTTGACGGAAGGGGGATTCACGTGAATGATCATGCGCATGATAGAAACACCTCTATCAACAAGATAATTCGAGACAGGAATAGCAACACAACAAATTCAAATGATCGATGGCACGCCGCAAAGAGTATCAAGAAGGGCATGATGGTCATATCCTCAGGACCAAAGAAAAATGAAGGTAAAACATGGCACCATGAACTCTCTGACAAATGCCAGGCAGTGCGCAATCACGCCTACTTCGCGATGGACAACTGTGGTGGTAGTGCTGATAAACTGCGAGCAACGTTGTTGAACTGCGTAGAGCATTTTTCAGGCAACCATCAAATGTGTGCTTCCGATTCGCAATGTAAAACAGTTGGTCACGTTCTAAGCACTCTCCTCATCAAGGATCCCGTGGCTGTGGACCTTCTGACGAAATTTATAAAATCAACAACTGTGTACAGGTTTGCTCAAGATTTTGTACACTCTAAGAATACCTTTTTTGTTGAGTCCTTCAACAACACAGTGCTCATGTACTTAGACAAAAGGATTCATTACAAGAACGAGAATTATGACCTGAGGCAAAGTCTAGCAGTTCTTGACTGGAACGAGCACGTCGGACGAGAACACACGTCTGTCTACCACATCGAGGAATGTCGGCACCCGGACAGGCAAGGAGGAAAGAAAAAGTACGCAAAAAAGAGCTACAGGTAAATATTCTTTTTAATAATATTCGATATAGCATGCATTTCTTTAGTCTATAAGGTTGTTTCTTCTAGATTCGTAAAGAGCATTCGCGAACTGCTCTACCGAGCTGCGTCCATGGAGGATGTGACCGCCGCACTGTGTGATGCCCGCGAAAGTGACGGCGAATGAAAGGTATGAGCCTACATTGAATTTTCCTTTTTGATTGGACCTTAATTCTAATAACCAGTGTGTTATGGAAGCTCCAAACTTTTCTTTCTCATGATGGTGATTCGACAACAATATCACACAGAGCACGCACTTTCAAGTTCGTAAAATTTGGGCGACGTAAGTGGGTCAAAATGTGGTGATCAGTTCTGCCCTAGATCGATATTTTATAATCCTGGATACAAAAAGCGCTGTTAGTCCGATAGCAGAACGTTTAGTTCAAGGCTTTGAGTAAGGTGGATACGGGGCCTTGGAAAAAGTAGCACTATGTCGCAAGTTCTCCTCAGAACTGGCGAAGCAACGATTGCGAGCGCGTTGTTTTTCAAATGTCCTTTCAATGCGCAAGTGCAAACCAGGCTTTCAGTACAGCAATGTTTATACGCCCGTTCCTATGCCAGGTACAGACAACACATTGTTAGAGGGCGTATACGAATATTCCGTGGGCACTATCCTCTACTTTTCTGCTCAATCTCGGTTGGGTGGAATGCATGTTGAACTTACAGTATTGGCCAAAAGTTTAGGGCCCGCCCCGTGCGCGGCCAGAGCGAGCTCGCGCTGCTACCATCGGCGCTCGCTGGCTGCGAGATTTTTGAGAGTGTGAGGGAACTTCGCTCTTGCGTGACTTGCGCCGCGGTCGCTTTGATAATACAGTACTACACTCTAAGAAAAAAGGAGGAGAAAGGTAGCAACGGCGACTGTTCCTCCTTGTTGTGGTCAAGTTGCCCAGAGAAGGGAGGAACGGAAGTTTGGATGAAAGGAGGAGGTCCAGTTCCTCCCTGTTCAGTTGGCGCAGGGGTAGAACATCGCACTACTGACCAAGTGGTCGAAGGTTCAATCCCTGGAAGGAGCGGTGTTTTTTTTTTTTTTTCGTTAAGTTTTTTATTTTTTTATTTACCAAAACAGGCATAAACAAACCCAGACCGATGGAAGTAAAATTAAAGTCCTTATTATCCACCGACGCCAAGGAAAACTATACAAATGTCATTGCTACAAGCTTCATCAGCGCGCTGTTTGATAAACAAGATTTGGGCACCCAGGTTGGATCTAAGCCGTTTACGCAGGGGCCAAGACGACGAGGTCGGTCCTTCAGTCGTTTCTTTTGCCGCGGCGTTTTTGGCATTCACAAAGAAAGAGTTTAAACACATCCGTCATAAACCGCTAAGCTTCGAAACGATGCCGACACTGCTACGTACACTGGGCGGCTGCGATCAGCTGCGATAGCGGCGGGCTTCGGGCCTCGGCGTTTTCGGCCACATTTCGTAACTCGGCTGCCTCGGCCGCCTCGACCGCCGGGCCCTGACCCTGCACTCTAAGAAAAAATGGAGGTAAAAGGTAGCAACGGCGCGTCTTCCTCCCTTCTACTGACGCGCCTCCAAGCGGACTCGAGAAGAAGGGAGGCATCTTCTTTCGGTTTCGTTTTTCGAGCACGTCGCGCACGTTATTAAATAAATGTTGTTGAGTTGATTGAGCTTCAGCGGCAGCGAAGGCCGCCGTTAATACCGTCTTCTAGTCCAAACATGCAGAACATTTCGGTTGCATTGACGTTTTTACCACTAATTTTTTCAAACGAACAAATGAAGCCGCTAGAAACAGCGAAGTTCCGGAGCAGTGCCAGCAGCGCTACGTACACTGGGTAAGCAGGCCGTCTCTGGCGTCTCTGGATTGACTCCGTAAGTGTGACGTCATGGGTCCAAACAAACCGTTGCTAGGGTCGTTGTTATGGACGAATGCATGTGGCTCGGTTTCGCTACGAAAACCCGACCATTCAAAAATCAGGAGTAGGATTTAAACTTCTAAAAATCACAGATATAGAAAGCTTGAATGTCATATATATTTCGACAGAAGTGCGCCGGTAATCGCTCGTTTCTGAAATATTTACGACTGCAACTTCCGGTCCTCAAGATGCCTGCAGCAGACGACGAATGCAAGAAGTATGCCGTCTGCCGCACGCCGGCCGGCCAAGTGGGGCCGTCGTTTGCATCGTGTGAATAAAGACGATATTCTGACATCGCATTTGTTTGAAATATAATGAGTTTCATACACCTATAAGAATTCATAGTCGGGTGCGATGCAAAATATGGTTTATCGAAAGTCCGGGCGTCAATCGAGATGATAGTGTGCTAAAAGATCGCATTGCACCCGCGAGAAAAGCACTTCAGGCGAACGGTTGAGATCCCAAATTTTGTTTGCGGACTCGCGCTATGCGAGGGTGCCTCGTATACCTGGTTGTAACCATCGCGTGGAGAGAGATTCTTGCAGTTTCTTCAGATTTCCGCAAGACCCCAAAGCGCGAAAGAACTGGATAAAAACATAAGGTGAGTCTATTACAGACTGTACTCGCATCGCGGGTTCGATGAAGATCTTCACCAAAAGAGCACATCCACGGAATTTGATGTATACCAAGGGAAAAAAAGAGCAAAATACTGCGAAATCGCGATAGACATCTAATTCATTAATAACCTGACAACCACAATAATAAAATATTAATAACAAACGACTTACCTCGACGGCGTACGATTTGTTTCTCATGCTGGCCTGCACTACACCGGTAATGCACTTCAGATCGTCGTCGTAACTGATCTGCGTGACGTGGTTTGATTTTACTGCATTTTCACCCCTCGTAACTAAACTGGGTTGTTCACGGAGAAAAAAAACGCACATTGCGGAGGCCTTTACGGCCACGGCAATCCACTTGTTTTTGTCGCTTGTTTACCGACGCATTTCAATGAAGACGCCCGCTGCAACAGAGGCCAGCAAATCTATCGTGTCGTCTGCTACCAAAGCAAAGCGGAGTGTAAGACTTCAGAAATGGCTTTAATCGTTGCAATATGACACTGAGACGACAAGAACATCTTCATAATTAGATATCAAGAAGTTAGGTTGCTTACAAAAATTATTTACTTACTTGTAAGCAAAAATCTAGCCTCATGCGGAGTCTCCATGCATTAGTCCATAGCAACGTCCCTAGCAACGGTTTGTTTGGACCCAAACGCCATGTTGTGACGTCATCACTTACGGGGTCAATTGCGGGAGGCACGCGGGACTCAAAGCGGAACTACAGTAGCGGAACCACGCGGATCTGTATCGACGTTTTCGATGTTATAGAAATCGCAGGAACTGTGTCCAAGGCAGGCAGGTTTTCCTGCCGGCTGCCTGGGTGCCTTCCGTGCTGAGTTCGGTTCTGTTTTCCCGTGCCGAGTGCCAACCGGCGTTCAACGTGGTTCTGTATTTCTGCGTGTCAGCAACATAGCAGCAACATCGTGATGGCAGTGTTGTGCGTAGTGAACAGAAGACTGGAATTATCGCCGATGTGACCGTGTGTTCGCGTATCAGTGGTGTTACAACAAGATGAGATGACGTAAACTGTCGGGCATTGATGCCGCTGGTCAGGCCGTGATCGGAGGGGGCAGGGTGTCGCAGGTTGACATTCCCTTTACATTAAAGAGTTTAAGACCACTTGAGAAATTAGGTGCAGTCGATCGACGTGCGGATAATCATGTTGGAACGCTGGTCTGAACGGTAAGCTCCTATCGTACAGTGGCCAATGTGACTGTCGGTCCCCGTGAGCGATTGCGCTCCGGTGAAAAGACTGAACAGTACGAAATAATGACGGAAAGTACTATATTTACAATGAAATTTTAGCATAAAAAAGTAAAATCGAAAAAAGCTATCCTTTATTTTGCTGTTTAAATATACTACGGTTCCTGGAGAAACTGCCCTCCAAGTGGCGCGCTGGGATGAGCGCTAGACGTTTTCGAGCTCGCCACGGGGTAGCTCCGTACACTTAACACCTGCCGCAAGTCGCGGCTTTGACTGCATTCAAGTTGATCGAAAGCGATCTCTCTGCCCGTGAAGCATCACTTCCAGCTGAGTGAATATCCGCTCTACACAGATTAATTCGAGACGGCAATTGCAGCCGTGCGCGAACAGCAGAAATAGCAAAACAAACACTACAACAGAAATACTGGCTAGAAAGTGCCGTGCGGGGAAACAAACCCAGGCTTCGAACCGCGTTGAGCGGCTCGGTTTATTGGCTTTCAGATAATTACGGCATGGTCGAGCGTTTTCTTTTAATAAGAGATTCATCCCCTGAGCCATTAAAAATACTCTCAGATGTATGACATTGCTGAAAAAAATCAACATGCTGGGAATATTCTTTATTGCTGAAGGGGTCACCGAAAAATTCTGTACGTTCAAAACGACCAGTATAAAAGACGGAAACGCAGAGCTGGGGAGTAGTGATCGGGTTAGTGTGCGTGTTTGTTGTATTGATGTTTGTATGTATGTGTATGCGCTCTATGCATTTTCAGCTGATGCTTCTACCGAAGGACGCGTAAATGTGTATACCTGTGTGAGTAATAGAGGGTCCTGAAGCGCAATGGTGGCATGAGAAAATAAAATATTTTTTGTAGAACATGAATTGGGCGTTAACTAGCGCCACCTAGCTTAGCTACTTGCGATCAATCTGCTTGACCCTGCTATCTGGTGGCAAGCGATTTAACCTCCTTTTACGCTACGCGGCTACGCCATAATTTCGTGTTACCGTACTGAAACGAGCCGAGAGGCTGCTTCGGATTTGCTATTTTTGAGAGCGGCTATTGGTTTTGCGGGCGAATGGTTTACCACTCCTTCGTGATGTGCGGTTGACGCAACGGTTGACGAAGGCATTGTGGCTCGAGGAATAGCAAAGGTATGACAAAGTGCGCGAACTGGGTGCCGGTTGTCTCCGTTTAACATCGCAGTGCTAACGATGAGACGACTGAGTGACTGCATGCTTTCGAAACGTAAGTTTCTTTACCTGCGGGGTGAAGCCGGCTTCGGAAATAAATACAGTTCGCGGAAAGCTCGTGTTACGTTTTTATTTGCTACTCCTCTCGCTCCGTACAATAGACTTCGTGTTCTCGTTAAGCCTTATTGAGCTCGATTTGCTCGATTCGTGGCCGCCATATTGAGATGCAGGCGACGGAGGAACTTTTGCTCCCCTGCTTTAGGGACGAAAGTTCCTCCATTTCTGAAGTAACATATGTGTCAAGCGCGTTCCTCCCTTTAGGGAGGACTATACTGACCCTTTTTTCTAAGAGTGTAGTACAAAGCATCGCTGGTGTGGCGTGCACCTTTACTGCGCTCGTTGGAAGCTACTGCTGCGCGGAGGCGCTGACATGCGAAGGGACAGACGCATTATCTGGCGCATTACCTATTGCCGAATGCTGTGCTAACAGATAACGAAGTGCTTATATCAGTTTGTTCATTTCATTTCAATCACTTTTCTATTTCAGGCCTGATCAACGTTCGAGACATCTGGGATGGAGGTGCTGCGTCATTGGCAACAGGAGTCAGCCATGCGCCTAAACTGAAGTTTTTGGATAAATAAATTTTTGTTTAAATAAATGTGCTGAAACAGATTTTATGCCAAGCTCGACCCCGTTTCTCCTCGTTGATCTTGTACCTAGCTCTAATTGAGATTTATAAGAAAGTTTTTGTCTAAGCACACGAGCACGGCCGCATACAGATTGAGAGCGCCTTGCCTTGCAATCAGTTCGGCCATACGAACGCGAGAACCTAATAGAGCTCGGAGCGCCCGCCTGCCCATTACCGCAGGAATTGAGCTGTATACGCATCGCTCCAGCAGTTACTGCGCTTGCCCGCAGTAACTGCTGGAGCATCCGTGAACGCGTGCGCATGTCTCCTCTTGGTTGCTTTGGTGCTTTACATGTGAGCTTGAGTGGACACGGCATTTCCTGGGTTATGTTTCGTATTGAATCCTCCTGTGCATGCGTTATTCTGACATTTGCATGCGAGAAGGCCAAAGCGCTGTTACAACGCTCAATACACCTTGCCGGAGAACCAAGAAGGCCTCTTTTGGACACTACATTGCACAAAGCATCGCATGGAATTGTGGGGCTGTTCCTATACACACTCGATCCGAATGGTACGATTCGCATATACTGGAAGCAGCACGATCTATTTCTTTTCATCACTCCCATTTTAGCACACAAAGAAAATGCAAATGCATCGAGTTTGCTGGATGCGCTGCAAATTTCTGGAATGGCATATTGCACGGCACATCAGTGGGACAAGGAATCTGTTCTGGCTATTCCGCGTGAAAGCATTCACCAGTTGCAACTCGGCTCCAGACTTGCTACTAAGACTGGAGGCACTGTTCTATAACACGTAAATAAAAATGCAGCTAATAGACAAAACGCGTATTTTTTTATTTGTTATAGTGGATAAAGCACGTGTACTTGTAACAAAATAACATCCAATATGTTATAAATATGTCACTCTTGTTTTGTGAGCTTCATATGGCAGGCTAACTATTTTTCAAAAGTTCACATTTGCGCCTTTGAGATAACCTTTAGTTAGTTCCCATCTGGTGAACAATCACAAATCCACGTGAGGACATTCGAAATCTCCTACGCGACTTGCAAGCACCGGTTTGGCAAGACCAGGTTTAGTGGTCCCAGGCAGTTGTTGACAATTGACTATGCACAACAATCGTTGGAGAACTTTAGACTTTATTTCATTACGAGTAAAATTTAGCACAGCTGTAAGAGTAAAAATCCTACGTCACACTTACTGCTGCTACTCCCATTTGTGTCCCATGTAGGACATTCCTTTTGGGTTAGGGTATAGGGCTCGAACATGCTCAATAACACATTTGGGCATGATCTCGCGCTTGGTGATCACGTTGAGTTGCCCGCAGCTCCTCTTCTTTCGCAGATAGGTCGGGTGGCGCCAGACACCCAAGTTCGCCAGGCAGCCCCAAAACTTCCGGTAGTAGCTCTTCCGTACTCCTGGATTTTTTTCCGACGGTCGCTGGCCTTCACCCATTCTAACGTAGCCTCGGGTAATTATGCACGGGGCACATAAACACTCTGGGCATTCCATTTTCCTGCTTGCAAGCTAAATAAAAAGGAAAACATGAAATTAGAAGCATTTATTATCAGCTGCATATTTATCATTACAATGAGTGAATAACATTGTCATTTTTAAATATGAAAAAAGTCAAAGAGCGCTTCAGCTTGGAAATTATGTTCCTTTGCTGATACACTAAATGCGTACACCATGCAAGAAGGCCCTCAAATTTAATATTTCTCCACTGGGAGTATTATACAAGCAAATGTCTCCCAGTACCACTTTATTGTGGTACGGGGAAGGGCACACAGGATTCACGAAGCAGTAACTTGCTTCGGTAACCATGTAAGAATTTTCATACTTGGCTCTAGAGTTGAGTAAGCGACAAAATCCCGTTATATAAAAACTGCCGTTCTGGGCAGATTTCGAAGTTCTGAAATGCACCCACCTTTTTGGTATTTGAAGATTCTTTCCGTCTCTCCGCTATTCGATTCGCAATGAAGACACCGTTCCGGAACGTTTTTGGAGGGCGGGTGTGAATAAGCCACACTGGACGGCTTAGAAAATCAGCGCTAGAGGTCCCGCCGCGGAAACATACCGTGCTAAATCTCTCTTGACTCATAATCATAATAAATCGGCAAAAAAAAAAAAACGCGGCCAGCCTTTACATTTTGCAGACCTTCACGACGAAATACGAAAAAGAAAACGATCCACAAAAAAAAAACAAAAAACAAACAGAGGGATAACTTTTTTTTGTTTTACCCGTCTTCTGCAGGTGCATCTAATCCCTGTTGTTGAGGTTTGGGGTGTCTGCTGCAGACCTTGAAAGGTCTCATTAAAACTTTGGTTTGGGCTAGTTGGTCCATGGTAGGTATAGCGCCTTGTCCCTGTCGTTTGTGTTATTTTCTTTGTCCCTGTCTGTTTGCGCTTTTAAACCTTATACCTACCTTGAAAGGTCCAAAGCTTATCTCCAGGGGCCGCTTACTCGTTTAATATTTGTGCAAGAAGGGTGTCAGATGGTGAGAAGGAAAAGGGAGGGAGAAACGAAAGAAAAGAGGAGGAATCTTCTTACGGGAAGAAGACGATTCTGTAGGGCGGTCTTTAAGGAAATGTGTGAACGATTATAACCTTTCAGTTCGCATTTAGAAACAAAAAAACTTTTCTGTTCGCTAAAAAGAAAAGTATAAGGATGCAGACGAATGTTTGTTTTAGTTTGTCGTCTGCTATCCGTTCGCGTATCACGGCTGAACACCTCCTACGCGTGTTTCACGCGTAGGGGAGGAAAAAAAGTGTTATATCAATAGTCAAACACAAGTGCCCCCCCCTCCCTCCCCGAGGTGCATTATTACAGAAAGAGAAGTTAGAAAATATTTAACGAAAAAATAAATTATGCATTGCCGAACGCTGATTCTCTACCTAAATTTGGTTCATCTGTTTGTGACCTCTAGCGAAGTCCGAACAGGATGCCAAAGTATCAGCACTAACCCTATCTTATTAAAAAGTTATGAGTGATCTCCTGAAATTTTTATTTAGAAAAAGACTGCAGACCGAGCTTTCAAATACATGGAGCTTTATGCCGCCAGTTACCGAAGACGGGCGAAAATGGGCCCCATGTTTCACTGAAAGTTTCGGAAAATCACATCACTTTTGCGTAAGATAGAGGTTAGTGCCAAAACATTGGCATCTGGTTCGTAGCACTATAACGCTATATTAGGTCGCAGAATGAGCGTTCGGCGGTGTATAATTTATTTTCGCGGCTAAGGAAAAAAAAAATACAGTGTTCTTTTGTGTATGTGTGTTTTTTTGTTGTATTTTTCGGGGGGAGGGGGGGGGGGCACGTTTAGTTTTTGTGAAAAGAGAACCATGTTTGTTCGGCCCGTGTAAGTAAACTATGCATCGCAGAAAACTCAAATCCCGTGTGAAGGTGATAGCGGTTGGGAAAGAACGCAGAAGTTTAAAGCATGACGTTACTTGATCAAAAATAATTGGGAAAGACGAACATTCTCTGATCCGACTGCCGACGGCCGAAGGACTTTGTCGAGGACTAGTACAAGATGACAGAAGTGTGCGAATACAGTAGCTTGAAATAACAGCTAATAAGATATAAACTCGTTGTGGTACTCAACAATGTTATGCTGAGTGAAAACATCAGCTCAACGCAGACCTGACATCAGAAACCGCAATCTACACGGCGCGCAATTCAGAGACAGTGAAGTAGCAGCCAAAAACAAAACCGCAACCACTAGCGCAGTCAAACGTGACCGTCGGCGAGGTCCACACTTCTTTGTCAAAAGCAACTCTTTTCCCACCAAGGAGTTTTCTGTACTTGCAAGTGGTGCGGCTCTACTACTCGTCCACAATCGCGCGCCAAGTGCCCAGTCGCTGACAACATTGGCAACGGGTATGACAAGAAAGGACACTTTACGTCAGTCAGCCAGTCAGCGAAAAAAAAACATTCAGATACACAAAGCCAAGTTGCACTCGAGTAGGTCTACTGTCCTAAGAGATTCCAAAAGTTGAAGGCGCTGCCGGCAAAGTGCAGAACGTAATAGAAATATTGCTGTCTTACCAAGCATCAAGGAGAATGCAGGGATTGGCGTTCCACGCGCCGCACGCGCTGGCCTCAGCAGTAGTTACTTTTCAAAGCAAAAACCTAAAACAAATGGCATCTTGCACGCGCGTTCGTCAATGCTTTCTTTTGGTTATTTACTTCGAATCATTTTATACAGGAAAGGCGTGCGCGTATGGCGCGTGGAACACCAATCCCTGCATTCTCCTTGATGCTTGGGTAAGACAGCAAATTGTCTATTCCCTTGATACAATTTACGTATGCAAGTACCAATAACCATTGTTGTGGAAACGCGCAAGACACGCGCTAGGAGCGGGTGCTCCGCTGCCATTCGCTTCCAAGGGCCGCTCATTTCAGTGCTGCGCTGACAACTGCTTCTAAGGGCCGCTCGAGACACGAGCCTCGTGCACTGTCGCATTTGACGCTACTTGCAAGACAAACGCAAACAGATCGAAGGGCTTCAGTTCGCCCACGGTATAAGTATACACTCTTTAGGTGAGACACGGCGCGGGCGAAACGGGCGGCGCGAGGAACCTGCCCGATCCAGGCCGTCCAGGCGCATATTTCTGTCGACGATACAGCAGCAAGTCGCGAACTGTTAAACAGCCTGACGCGAACGACATTGGTGCCGCTGTCTCACCACAGCGGCGGATAATGTAAACGACAATTCACTAATGGCAGCCTGGAGCCTGCCAGGAAGCGGCGGTGCTACCTCGCTCAACACGGCAACAGTGGCCATCGTCGTATCTGGAGCCAGTACAATGCCGCCAGTGTCACTGGATGTGCCTTGCTGGTAGAGGAACGCATGTGACTGTTTAGCTATTCGGTCGTCGTTGCCTGACCTGATTGGGCATTCCATTGTATTGTCACGAGCTGACGTCGGCATTCGTCGATGCTGGGTATCGTACCAAAAGTACTGGCGATACACCTTACCAGTGGATGCTCTGGCCCGGCAGCGCTAAGCATCTGCTGATATCAAGCACAGTGCCGGAAGACCACACACTCTAAGAAAAAAAAAGGCGTGTAGTCGGGTGTATCGGTACACATGCACCCTTTTCCTGAACGATGCACTCTGCGTTACCCAGCCAGTCTGTTTGTACACCGACAATGAGCAATCCTCCTTTTCCTTAGAAACCTCCTATAGTCCGTCGCAACCTAAGAAACGAAGGGCGAGGGTAAGAGTCGGGCCGTGGGAGGAAGAAGCAGACGGAACGCTGGAGAAGAGAGGGGAAACGCCTTCTCTTTAGCGTTCCGTCTGCTTCCTCTCGGCCAGTCTTACCCTCGCCCTTCGTTGCTAGGGTGCAACGGACTATAGGTGTATCGGTGCACCCCCACGCTAGCCACGCGCGCCGACCAGCTTTGTGCTTGGATTCCCCCTTGAGGGTCACTTTTGGGTTGGGCAGTTTCTTAGAAGTATGGAGCTATCCTGTGCACCCGGTATTAACAGTAGAATAGACGCTATGCTTGTTTTAGGCCAATCGGGTCTCCGGGTAGGATCACGTGACTACAGTCTCCAAGCTAGAGGTAAGGCAGAGCATGTCACCTGCCTGAAGGCCAAGGCCACGGATAGCATCCACTGCACTAATAACTTTGGGTCGAACTTTCAAGAGGATATTCGCGACTCCAACTAACTATAGGTGGCGCCACTCGTTTTCCAAAATGGCGGTTATAGTGAGGGTCGGAGATGCGTGCCGTCTGTTGAGCCTGTCTAGTGTGCTGGCTTCACTGAGCGACACAAATTATTTCTGGTAATACGAGGAAGCTAGGGTGTTATGAGCGCAGGTCACCTCTTTATCCTGAAAACAAAAACGGTGCTTAGCGTAATACTTACTCCAGGAGGCACGTCTTAATTCTGGAGCGAAACCGAAACTAACCTCTATTTTGTATTTAATTTCTCGATATAGGTCTTAATTTCGGATTCTTTCATAACTCAAGATGTGTCTCACATCGTAATTATTTAGTTAAAGAAGTTGTTCGCGCTAAGTTTAATTTGTGACATACATGTTCGATCCAGGCTGATATTTGTAGTTGTTGAAAAAATCAGTGCTGATATGGGCGCGTTCTCGGTGCCTTTTCTCGCTCAGATAATTGTCATGGGAAATAATGAACCTGCTTGCCTTTTAAATGGTTTCTAGGTATTTAGATAATTAAATGGTTTAACATTATTCCCAGCACAAGAATAAGAGAATAATTCCAATTTTTACAATATGTCCACAAAACGTATAAATTAATAAACGCTGTTCTCACTGCAACAACTCAAAGACGGAATCCGAGTCAGACAGCTGAAGTGTGTGTGTGTGTGTGCATGTTTTTATAGCAACGCGGGACGCATAGGACTTTATATTACATCCAGTGTTTGACTGTTTGTCTATCTTGATAACGATGCTAAAAAGAAGACAAAACTATACCCTTCTGGAAAGACTAATATGGTTAAATGGCGTATTTCCGTGATATTGGCGTTAATTGGGGGCATACATTGCCGCCATTTGTATTAATAATAATAATATTAAAATTCAGATATTTTAATACGTAATTTTTCAAGCTCTAATATAATTTGTTGCTTATGATCTAATTTCAAACGCGCGAACAAATATGACAATCAAAAGTGTGCTAATTATCATCACTTGTGCCAATTGCGGCATTTTTAATTACCAAGTAATAAAATAAAAATTGTTTAAAATCGATGAAAACATTCTAGCTAATGTGAGAAATCCATGTAAAATTACATTAATTGTGGGTAAAGTATATTTTGCTATCAAAGTCGCGACTTTTGACAATCGGCAAACCGTCCAAAATCGCCGCCAATATCCTTCCAAACCAAATGCCCCCCCCCCCCACCCCCGCAAAAAAAAAAAATAAAGCTTTTTTTAATTATTATTATTTTTATAACATTAGTTACTTTCATTTTTACGCTCCTTCGTTTTGCCAATCTCAGCCTTTCCAGTTCGAAGGAACGCCTACCTGCTTGCGCGTCTGCTCACTGCAGCACGTTTCGTTGGCTTTGGGAGCCGGTGAAACAGTATACGTATACGTAGCGTATACGAGCGAACGCAAGCGCTGTGTGTTTGCGTTAGATTTGAGTGTTCCACACTGCGCGTGCGCGGAGCCCAAAATCGCAGTCTTGGATGGCGCATGGCGATGAGGCGCATGCACAACGTGGGGCACGCAACTCTAACGCAAACGCACACCGCTTTCGTTTGCTTTTATGCGCAATACTAAAACTCTCCAGTAAGGTACAATCCCACACCGGCTGCAGCACTACGTTGGGACAGTGAAGAGTGTTGTTTGCATTCGAAAATGACATTTTGCGAGCCAAGATCGCGAGCAGTTTTGCCGTGCCCGCTGAGCAGGAGAATCGGGGACCCTCACTAGAGCGCTTCCCGTTTCCGCCGCGGGAGGGCGAGCGTCGAGCTGGAGACGCGAATAAGTTACAAAATCCTCTCGTTGTGTTCATTGTTGGGTTGCTCCTGAAGATAAGCTTTTGCGAGGGCGCCCCCTTTTGGCCTTGAAGGAGCTGCTATTTTCTTTTTCTTTCTCTTCCTAAGCTGAAAGCATGGAAGAAGGTGCGCTGTTGCCGGACCAATGAACCGGAGGCTTTTCATCCCTCGACTCCGCTGTCTGGGCGCGGGTGACGGTAGGAGCGTGATCATGTGGTAAAGGCTTCACGGATAACGTAGTAGCTTTTCCCGACCTCGGAATGTCTGCTTCTTGGCCTAGTTTCTTGTGCGCTGTGCTGCGACCAGAGGGGCTGCCATAGATTTCGTCCGCGACCACGTATTCGAGTGTAACAAGATTTCCAGTGTCTGAGAAGTCCTACGCGTATATCGGCAACAAGCGATTTGTTCAAAAAAGCCCAAGAAATTCATGTGATGCGTTTAGTGTTCGGTTCGGCAAATTACTGCTTCTGCCACATCGTGTTGAATCTTCACGGACCCCTTTCCTTTCGTTTTTCTGTTTGTGTTGTGCTGCAGTGCCCGTGTTCGACATATATTTCGGATTATATTTCCAGTCCGGCATTTCCATCGTAAGTGCTCTGCAATCTACTCCTTTGCAACAATTGACCGTTCCGTTCCGGATTACCTCTAGAATTACGCAGTGTCTATTTTCTAGCAGCCGGGAGAATAATTTCCCCGAAATTTTATCGGCAGCCGCCTGCCATTAGCTGACTACAATCACGTGACAACTACTGGTGCAGAATACTGACTTTCTTACTTCCTGGCGTTTTGTGAAACACGCTTTCGTTGATGCATGTTCTGTAGAAACGTTTCATCGACACCATTCGCAACTTTGACGACCTATAGGCGGCGCAATAGTGCCTATCAAAAATGGCTGTCATCTGATGATCGTCGTAGAACAGCGGTACGAAGCTGGTCTGCGACGCGTGGCAATTTAGTTTTACCATGCAGCAGTAATAACCTTACGTTATGTTTTCATGCCAGGAAGGTAGACAGCCCGTTTATTATGAGCCGATCATCCAGGAGCTAGGGTGCGCGATTCTCACACGCGGTACCACTCATCGCTGAAAGTTATGAATATTTCGTCGCAGCATTAGCATGGACCTAAAGTACTTTAAGGTACGTTTATACCCAACGTAACGTCGACTGGCGCGCCATAGCTGCCGTGCGCGCAGATACTGATAGGTCACGATATCGAGTTCCTGGTTGCCAGCAATGAAAGGCGCGCGTTCTGCGGATACGCTGCGTTCCTGCCGCTTGATGTCGGGATCGGCGATACGCCTTTAACGTACGTTGCTACTCCACCGTAACGGCCGGACGCGGCTAGGCGCGCGCCGATACTGATTGCCGCAGCTCTCGAGTTCCTGGTTGCCTGCCACGAAAGGCGCGTTCTTCGCTACGCCGCGTTCACTGCGCTCAACGTCGAGTATAAACAGCCCTTACTCCCCCAGCGTAAGCGCTCGTACAGCGGCGCAGCTCTAGATTCGGTAGCCCTGAGTCGCGTTTGCCGCCACGCAGCGTCGCCGCTCAGCACGAGTTCACTGCGCTCGACTCGAGCAGGACAGCTCGCCGCGCAGGCGTTCGATACGCCACCAGAGCCTCACAAACGTGCGTCATTCGCGCTTTCAGCATGCGCGACTAACAATAGCTCATGGTAGGTGAGACACAGTATAACGATTCATCGTCCCTCGTTACGCAATGAACGCTTATACCTCGTTCAGCTCGGTCCAGACGCAGGCGATGCTATGAGCTAAGGCAGCTCCGCTGCGTCTCTGCCAAGCACGCGCGCTCGTGCAATGTAGGCACTGTTTAGGGCCACACGCTCGCGCTCGTACGTGGCGCGTCTGACCCAAGATGAAACGAAGCAGGACATTGTCAGCTGCCCGTGCTGTCGTTCACGCGGTGGCGCGCTCACCGACCAGCCCACCCGTTCACGCCGCTTCAGCGACAGTCTCCCGCGGCTCATTACGAAAATATTAACCGATCTGCCCCCCCCGTACACGTTACTGCGTGTACAGCTGTCGATGAAACGTCGTTCCATGAATGAATGGCGACTGCCGGTAAAATTTCGTGAAAATAATTCAGCCGGCTGCTTGAAGAATAGGCACTACCTAAGGCTCACTTCCTTTTCTTGTTTGCTTAGTAATCTTCTCAGTTGTGTAACAGCTTCTTCGTGCCTCTTGACATATCACGGACTGCTTGCAAGTTTCTACTTGTTTACGGAATAAGCTGTCTAATAAACTTCAATGAGATGTGAAAACAATCCCGTGTGTCCGTTACCTGCCTTTTTGCAATCACCGGGGTACATACATTTTTTAAGGGTTTCCTTGATGTCTTAAATAGGTTCATGAAGTTAGTTATGAAGCAGGAGCATAAAGTGGTGTGACCATGCACCTTCGAATCGGGTGCATCTGTGTTCTCTTCAAATTCAGTGGGTGTAGAAATAGGTGTAACAGTACACTATTAAACGGGGTGCTCCTGTGTTTCCTTTGAGAGCAGTAGGTGTAGAAAGAGGAGTAATAGTACACTATTGAGCGGGGTGCATCTGTGTTCCCCTTGAGTGAGGCGGGTTAATGAAGCGGTGCAATGGTACACCTTCGAACGGGGTGCATCTGTGTTTTCTTTCATTTCATTGGGTATAGAAAGAGGTGCAGCAGTACACCATTGAATGGGGTGCACCTGTGTTCCTTCGTGTGAATTTCTGCAGAAAAAGGTGTACATGTGCACTACACCAACGGGTGTACACGTACTCCCATATTTGGGGTGTGCAAGTGTTCTCCCAAAGGGTGTAGTAGATGTGACAAGTACTTACACCCCTATGGGTGTACCCCATGACACCTTTTTTAGAGTGCAAAAGGACACCTACCGCGCAGAACGGTCGAAACAGAAAAAGCAATAAAGCAACAAGAGTGGAAAAAGCCTCTTCCCACCAAGATGTACCCGACAAATCGAGCTCCTGCTGTCTACCTCCGTGCGCACACCATGACACCGTCGCACGCTTTATCGGGCTCGACGGTGGCGTGCTGCGCCGAGAAGAGGCGAAAGAAACGACGCCAGGTTGCGGCGCGAAAGCTCAAGTTCAAAATGTTTCTTTTCCTCTTCGGAAAAAAATATTTTAATTAAACTTTAGAAACGAAAGGTAATAGACTATTCTGTAAAAATTGTTATGTCTTTTTTTTTTGGTCCACCTCAAGGCAGAATCGACGGCTGTTTAAGGCTGCGGTCCCACGGCAGCCATCTTGAACAAGGCGTTAGTTCAACCAATGGGGTGGCGAACAAGGCGTTAGTTCAACCTTGGGGTGGCCGAAACATTGGTTCACGGTGGGATGGCTCGAGCACCATCACGTTCCCCTCGTGGCCTTCCTTGCTCTCGCGCCGCTGCCAGCTCTGCTCAGCTGGCTCAATAGCGTGGCCAGCAAAGCGTCGCTGTGATACGAGCATTTCACCGTCGGGCATACCGCGTGCACATGAGCCACTGTCAGATTGTCAACCTTGACGGTACACTGTTGGATCGCGATGGCACAGCTGCATGTACTGGACACATCTGAACTCGGCCGTCGCACCTCGATGTTAAGTAGCCAGAATAACTAACCGGCGACGTCTACGGCGAGGCAATCCCAGTCAGTGACGTCGCTGAGTATGCCAATTCAAGGCCGAACGAAAGAAAAAATTCGGCGCTAGATGGCGTTTTTAGCTCCGGCAAAGCCTTTTTTGCAGTACAGCGCTGAATGCAATTTGTCTGGGTACCGCTAGCTGCCGTCAATGTGCGTGCATATATAGATGCATTCTACAAAAAAAAATCAGCAGAATCCCATCCTTTGGGAATGATTATCTACGTTAATGCGAATAGCATTCTTTGGATACTTCACGCACTTTTCGTCTAGGTAGCTATCTATCTATCTATCTGGCTATCTAACCTCTTGCGCCGCGGGTCGATAAATAACATAAAGACCGGCGCCGGCTGGGATTCGAACTCGTTGGACCCTTTAGATGCTAGCAGGCAGACGCGCTAAACCACAAGAGCTATGAAGGCAGTCATTCAACGCACTTCTAAACGGTTGTTTATATCTTTGCCATAGACGCGCTTTACAGCGCTGTCACAGCTACCGGTGCGCGCGCGTTCCATGCACGAGGGCTCATTCCGCTCTGCGGAGGCTGAGCACGGCTGCTAGCTCACCCTCTCCCGCGCTCGGGAGAGGGTGATGTAGCGGCCGTGCTCAGCCTCACGAGAGCGGAATGAGCCCTCGTGCATGGAACGCGCGCGCACCGGTAGCTGTGACAGCGCTGTAAAGCACGTCCTATGGTAAAGATATAAACAACCGTTTAGAGTACCGTTGGTTGAGACTAGCTGAGACGCCAGAAAGTCTGGTCGGTACCATTTTGAGTGTTTGTGCGTATGGCGCGTGCTTTGCTCGCCTTCCTAAGTGACACAAACGCACGTGCTGGGCTGCGGAGATCGTGCGCAGGGCTGTGAAAGTGTCAACAAATTTAGAATCGCCTCAAGAGTGGGCTGGCGTATCCAGAGTGTGCCGGCCACCTGACGAACGCGCATAACTCCGCACCGTTTGATGCTATTCGCATTAACGTAGATAATCATTCCCAAAGGATGGGTTCTGCTGATTTTGTTCAGAAGCGCGTGAACAGACGCGTCCCTGCATCGCATGCGGCGCCGAATGTGCTATGGCGACACTTTGTTCGTCGATTTCTTGTATTTCCCTGAGACGGCTATCGGCATCAGGTACACAGAGTGGCATCACCCTAAACAGAGGACATTGAGCACCCAGGTATGACCGCCTCTGACTATTCTGACACTGGTATACTGTTGCAGGCGCATAGGCTAACTTTGAATAGACTGATTTCTATTTTTATAAAAGCTACGCATCTCTATGGTGAAACAATTTTTTGTAGTGCCCATGATATGCCAATTCAACGCCTAACATAAAAAATTTTTTTGGCGTATCAGAGGTTTTTTTAGTTCCAGAAAGCCTTTCTTTGCAGTAAGCCCTGAATCAATTTTTTTAGCCTTAATGACAATGTCAAATAATGCAAATAAACATTTATGCAAGCACAGCGCAAGTGATATGCTTTTTTAGTGTCTCTGTTTTTTTGGCTCATCGCAGGGGAGAAACCACAAGTATGGGTGTCTCTTCGAGGAGCTCGAGGCGGTATGCAGACAAGAATTAACAATGTTTTTCTCGGTTATAGTGACTAGGACCATTTTCATAATGTCATTTTTCATTTTCACACGAGACAACGCTCCCTCTACCGTAAAATCCACCAAAAGATGATGATAATATGTGAAGATGTTATCGCCAAAAGCATCCTCGTTCGTCGATGCACACTTATCATCTTTCTTAGAAAACAGTGATGTATTTTTCTGCTTCTTTTACCTTTATGTTACCCCTGTTTTAAAAGCTACTTACCATTTTAACATTTCTGACAAAAAACCGAGACTGCGACAATAAGGGACGGACAGTCTCGGGGTTTTTGTCGAAATGCTTAACCACCACCAGCTCGTTTGCGCCCTTACCTTTTGTTACAATTTTGTAGTCCAACTTCTAGGTGGGCCCAACTTTGTTTGTGAATTCCAGCCAGGTCTGCATCTCAGTTACCCTTTTTGTGAGTCAGCTTTTGCGAGCACTTCGAAAATGGTAATTGTCTTACTTTTTTCTTCTTCCTGTTTTTACCTCAGCAGTGATGTATCTTATCTCAAGCAGATATTTTTACAAATAAAACATAATGATGGCTGACGTAGACTTGATATTCTTGGCTTGAGGAGAGAGTGAAACACGTGAGTGGGGCTACAGTGCGGCTTACTTAGTACTCTGCTTTTCGCTGCCCATGCATCAGCGGATCGTCCACCTGAGAACACCGGAGTAAACTCAGTTGGTCCGTGCTCCGTGCGTTTTTGAACGGCACCATGAAAGGTACACATGGCAAATATGCGTTTACGTTTCCTTGTTTTAACTAACGTTCTAATTAATTGTTGTTATGAGTGTCCTGTTTTTTTCTCAATTACTTATATTTAAATATTGGAAAATTTTCTTATTCACGAACGTCTCAACTGAGGCTTGACCTTCAGAACCAAAGAAAGAAGAATATGGAGCCAAACCTTATTTAATATTTAATTATCACCTTACTATTACTAACCTCCACTAAACTCTCGATTATCAGGCTACGGCTGCAAGTACGAAGCTTTGCTTCTATCTTCGAGGTAAATAGTACTTAGATTGCTTCACTTGAAAAGCTCAATGCAGAGAATAAACATTCGTGAGGTACAATATGGCACTCCCATCCAGTGCCTCAGTTGCACGTGTGTTTAGCGTATCGGTGGACATATTCAGTAAGAAACAACGCAAAATGTCCGACGAGTCTTTTGAGAGTCAGCTGTTGCTCAAAATACTCAAGGCCAATAAATGGAACGGTGGCAACAATAAGAACTTGAATAACCTTAGTTTTATTTGAGGACAATAATGTTGAAGTAACGCCATGAAAGTAACGGATTACTTTTGGGGTAAAGGTCACTTACTTTTATGGAGGGTAATTGTGATTGTAATAAATTACAATTTAGCCTTGAGTAATTGTAAGTGTAATTCCTTACTATTTTCCAGCAACGTGTACAAGTCTGCGACCCACTAATATCGTCGTCCTTATAGAGCCTACATCATTTAATCATTACCTCGTCACCTGATATTGCTCTTCATCAACAGTGCACAATAGGCTACCGCCATATTACAATCCAAGAATTGAAAAATTGAGTCGTTCAATCCTTCAATATGTTTATTATTTATATAATGTTATTACGTTACATTACTCTCGAGACGATCGACGTCCATCGTCGATCTTCAAATATTTATACCTGTATGTAAATTAGACGCATATAAAGGAGTGCATGGTCGAGTACTTCGTTTTCACCTTATGTTGCACAGAAGTGAAGGCAGCGTGGAGGCCGTAGCGTTGGTAGCTGCCTTTGGTGCACGAGAGCTTGTGCCGCCGAGATATGCCCTGCTGCTGAGCCTGCGCTTGTAGCCTTTCGTGCGGTACAACACTAGTGAAATATAGGCGGCACTGTGCCTGGTTAATGCGAAGCGAAAGCTCGCGCTGCAGAACCCACCCCGCCCCTGCCCGCTTCGATCTGGAAGAGCATCATACCGGCGTGCGGTCGTGTATCGCTACTGCGTGGTGCACACGTTAAAGACCCCAGGTTATGCGGTTGAACCGCACCGGCTAAATTGCTCATCTACACCTGAGACACCAGACGCCCACTAAGGCAGACTAACTTCCGGCTGTGCGCCAACATACACACAACAATTTGCAATTAGACGCACAGTCACAAAGAACACAGCGTGCCGCGCCTCTTTCTCTTTGACCGTTCTTTTTTAACCAGCGCAAGTTCGTGCGTTCTTGAGACGGTTAGGACTAAATGCTGATTAGAACAGTCGCACATAAAACCCGCGTTTCTCTACCCGGCCGCCTTCTCCTCTCATTATGTGTAGGTTGTAACTAAATGTTTATAATAATGGTGTATTATTCATATTTAGTTTCAGTTTCAGTCAGGTGAGGTTCGCGGAAGTAGGCTAAAATGAGCTGCGCTCAGAGTATCGGCATTCTCTTCCCTGACAAAAGAGTAGGGCGCTGCCATCTTGGTGCTCAGAAGAGCAGGCGCAACTGCCGATCGTCGATTCAAAATTGCGACTTCCTCAGCGTTAGATTCGGTGTTAGAAGCTCATGATAATGCAATGCTTTGTCGCAAACTGCTTGGGGCGGATGGACGGAAAAGGCGTTTCTTGTGATATCCAGATACAGCTTGCAGTAACTGGCAACCATGATTTCAAGCCACAATATGGCCAAGTGTTGCTTATGTCTGAAGCGGTCGCTTACTTAATGACACCATTCATGCCCTTGTTCAAGTTACGCTTGTAATACCTGGAGGCAGGCAACGCCAAGCCAAGATTTTTGTTTCCTGGGGGGGGGGGGGCCTGTCCATGACACAACATGCCGAAGGAGGGGGAGGGGAGAGGGGAGGTCCCAGCAAAATGGAAGATTTGAGGAGGGGGGGCCGGGCCCCATGGGGCCTTCCCCCCGGCTACGCCTGCCTGAGGGTGGGGCCAAGTGCGACGTGAGCCCCGTAGATTCCACAAGTCGCTACTACCTTTTGACACCTGCCTCTTCCTCATTGTTCCCGCTAGTGCCGTATTAGCTACGCTTCAGAGTAACGACACTTGGCCATACTGTGGTTTAAAATCATGGTTGCCAGTTATCTGAAGCTTTATCTAAAATCACAGGAAAAGCTTTTTCCGTCCTCCACGAATGTTTAAACAACCCGCGACGGAGCATCAATATTGCATCAGCTTCCTAAGCACCGCATCTAATGCAGAGGAAGTCGCAATTTTGGATCATGACGATCGGCAGCTGCGTTGCTGCTCTGCACAACACCCAAATGGCGGCGCCCAAAACAATTTTGGGAAACGGAGTGCCCATACTTTAAGCGCAGCTCATTTAGTGACTCTAGAGATGAAGTGAACTCGGGTGTATTCTTTCCTCTTCGTCTTTATCATTTATTGATTTCAATTATATCGAATAATGAACACTTTATATCACGCTATGCTTGCGTAATTATTTGTCAGATTTATTAACCTGACCCAGTACTTAAGCCATTCATTTATCGATAGTAAATCTTCAAATATATTTTCTAAATGTGAAGTTAAACGACCCGAGATCGATGATGATACAGACGTCAACGCCGCCCTCGAAAATGTTTTGAACATTAGAAATCAGCAGTTTTGTCTAGCATCCGCCAGGTAGCGCAACAAAACACACAAACAGTTTTTAATGGTTTTTAAAATTAGCTGAGCTCTAAAACTATCAAGAAACCAAAGCAAGATCATTGGGAAAATCTAATACATCGCCATGTATATCTATTCCATACAATAAATGTTATTAGAGTGCCAGTAAATCTGTTTGGTTGTCCAGAAGAGATGTGCGTCAAAAATAGGTAAGTTGAAGGGCTCCTGACGCGTTGCGACTTTGTAAATGAAAACGCCACCGTCCACCTCTTGGAGCAACTATTGTAGTTCCCAATGTTATAAAAAGATTTGACCGTAGTTTAATTATTTACTCAGCGGCGTTTGAAGTACCACGACTCGAATCAGAAAAAAGTGCTACGTTTAATATAGAATATCTAAACGGCAATTTTTACGTTTCACAAATTTTTTGCAGTATTATCAATTCTAAGCACTAAGCATCTGTAGCTAATTTTATTGCTCCTAGCGCTTGTCATTAAAACATATTTGTGCTGAAAAGTGCCTATTTTAGGGCAATATTTGGAGAGCTGAAACAACTAGTAGTGCAAATACCAAAAAGTAGATCGTTTGCATTCTGCTCTGACATCATCTTAACAAAACTGCTCTATTGGAACCTACGTGCTGTCTTGAATAGATTCTTTCATGAAAGATGCTTGTAACCAGCGTAGGGAGCAAGTGAGGAGTCCGCGCCATCATATTCGCAACGCCACAACAAGCGCATGAACAGTATGAACCAATACATACGTATAATATCAAACGAAAGAGGATTGCAATGCCTTTGCCGGATGACAACCAATCCCGCCATGCAAAACAGTGCTGAAAAAGGAGATGAGCAATGACCTGCCAAAAGTGATCAAAACTGCCACATTCTAGTGGGGACTCCGGTGGCCCTAGTACCGCAAAAACGCAATTTCCGCACAATTTTTTTTTTCGGCGAGATATTTAGATTTTAAGGCGTGAAACCTTTTTTTTGTGTACAGTGTAGCTACGGGCTGTCAATAAGAACTTTACAGTCGCTTGGAGCAAAGCGATAGTTTGTAAGAAAACTGTAAATATGTTAAAATGCTCTTATTAACATTTTTGTTAGGCTTCGAGCATATTGTTTCATTTGTGCATCCTTATTACATAGCGATTCAAATACCGTATAGTTTTCAGGCAAAGTTTTCCAGCGTTCCGTAAAAAAATCTTACTTTTCATCAATTATTAAATGACTCCTATTTTCACTCGCTTTTACAAGTTCAAACCGCTATCACTGCATGAAATTTGTTTTTCGTCAAAAATATTTTACATGGGCACCACAAACATTACGGTGAAGAGCCAATAATATTATGTTAGGAATCGGAGCTGGCATTGGGATCTTTGCCATGGAATGGAGAAGTCCATGGTGTCTTATGCCGTCCGTCGTTTAGGCATCGCGCTTCGCGCCGCCCTCGGGTACAAAGGGCACAACGGGCCTGCTATGGCTGCGCACTGGCGGCCCCTCCGATTATTACGCGATACTCACCGTTCTTCCCTTGCAGTCGAAGACGTTGACAAGGGAAAGGCACAAAACTTTTTTTCTATGGACCTAATCGTGTCAGCTCTCGTCGCAGGTGGCGTAGTGTGCGGCGAAGAGGCGTTAAGTAGCGACGCCGGGTTGTGGTGCGAGAGTTCAACTTCGAAAATTGTTTCCTCGGTTTAACAAAAATTACTTTGATTAAGCTTTCAGAATCGAGAGAAAATGATTTGGTTCTATTGGCCCACTATATTTTGTGTTTTTTCACCTCAGGGTAGTATGAACGCATGTTTATAGCGTCAAAACCACTTTGTTTTGCAAATTCAGGATTTTGTTTTATTGCAAGATATTTAAGTTAGCTGTTTTAAACACTTTTATATGCTATATACCTGCAGGGCAGCCGGTAAAACGTTCTGTTAGGTCCTGAGAGCGATCATATATTTTGTCATTAAAATAACAAAAATGTTAAAAATTTTCAAGAAAATTGTGTTTTTTTAAAAATGTTTAAATTGAACAAAACTGCACGAGTCCAACCAGATTGTAAATGGAAAGCCGGGCAATTTTAAGAAAGAAATATTGTTGGGTGTTTCATTAACTAAAAAGCAGATTTTTATCAATTATTGAGTGATGCCTAGTTTCACGCTGCTCTTAAAAGTTCAACCCGCTCACGTCAATAAAACATTTCGTCCATCAAAATATTTCAGGACATGGCTACGAACATTGCGGCAAAAAGCCATGAATTTTTTTGAATCGAGGGTGGTCGAACGCTATGTCTGAGACGTTCGACATGAAATGGCCCAGATGGCGTCACCGGCGCCTGCGCCTAATGGCGTGCAGTGCACCCGTGAGCTGCGATAGGCGGGGAATGTGAAACGTTCGTGTCGCTCTGATGCAATGTTCAAGATCATATAAACGGAGACGAGGTAAAGAATGCAGCACTTCTTGACGTTTCTTCCAGGGTTGATTTCTCTGAGGCACTTGCTCGCCAGAGTCAGATATTTTCGCCCAGATTTCTCTTGCGGCTCTATCCTTTGAAACGATGAAGATTGGCGCTTTACGCCCACCTTTCACACGCGAGTAGCCTGTTCTGCGGCCTGGCGCAGCATTAGTTCCACCGGCGTTGCTGTTGTGAATCATTAGTGATCTGCATAACGCCAGAACTTCATGGTGTGGTTCTTCGAAACCAGTGGATGGATTGTATGCATCGACTATGACGCACGGTACTGTTACAGCCGAGTTTGAAGGCGTACATTCCACACGTGTCAATGTGAAGAGGGACTGAAGCAGGGCTGCCCTCTTCACTCCTACTGTACATGTTCTGCACGACAGAAATGGAGAGCATATTAATAACATCAGGTCTAGTTTTTTCACTCCGCCGCAAAAAGATGGATGCTTGACACATTGGACATTACCGGGTCTTGCATAAGCGGATGATCTCGTCCTCATGGCTAAAGACATAAACACATTGCAGAGGCTAGCAGATATTTGCGCGGAAGCATCGTCCATGTTGCGTCTAAAGTTTCATGTTCAGAAATCGGCAGTTGTGCAGTTCTGTGGAACAGCATTGTAGATAATAAGTTACAGCTGCAGCAGGAAGATCGACGGTTTCTGCGAGTGACACAGGCACCCTGGAGTCACACTAACACTCGCGCCTGACTCCTGTGACGAATGCCAAATGCACCTTCGACAGCCAATCCAGAGAGGGCGAAATATCTCTACGCTGGCGCATTATGTGGAGCTGTAACAGATATTTGATGATGAACAAATTGTGGAAAGCCGTTTGTGCCTGGGCTCACGTTTGCCAACGAGATCGTCTGTGCCTCGGCTGACCACACGAGCCTCGACAGAACGCAGACAGAGGGATGCGCGGTCGCCTAGCACTCAACTCGCCACGGCAACGTGGCGATTGAGGCCAAATAAGAAGACATCGGGTGTAGTCGACGTTTGAGGCACGAGAGCCATCAAGCAAGCTAGCCTACCGGGCACGACTTATTCATATGGACAGGCACCGGTGGGCCAGGTGACTATTCGACAACATCAGTGTCAACTGCGTGCAGACCCAGTAGACGAAGCGGATCTACCAGCTCTGTAAGAAGTACGGATTCTTCACAGAGCCAGTCAAGGAGGCGATTGCGAGCAAGTGGGTAGCGAGGTGAGGCGACGGGTAAAATAGGCGGAGCCCCATGGGTTGAGGAGGCAAAGAAGAAATCCTCAGTCGAAATCTATAGCGCTCAAAAGAACACAATTGCACCTGAGGCCTACTATGATAACAGTCTAAGCAGCTGCCTCTTAAGATATTGAGGTGGGCTAGTTGGATATGCATGATATAAATTAAATAGCGCAAAGGTTAGACAAAAGACAAGGGACAGAACATGTAAACAGGACAAGCGCTAACTCACAACTGGCGTTTTAATAAAAAAGAGAAGAAAGCGTGCATATAGATACACCTGCAAGGAAAAAGAAGAAGATCTAGCTTGAAGAAATAATGTTGAAAGGACTAGAATTCCCGCTGAAGCAACCTCTTCGCTGGTAACCGCAGGTAAAAAATTCTTTGTCGTTAATACCACCAATGGTGCATTCATACGCGTCTTCCTTTCCTTGATGGTTAACGCCTCGTGGTATTTCTCGTGAAGCGATCTCGAACCGTCGTAGCATTGTGTTTTTTGTCAGGATCGGTTGTTTACAGTATCTAACATGTCTTAGTGAGATGCAATGTCAGAACTAACAAGCTCCAGCTTATTTTTCTTTTTACGAGATGCCCTGCTGAGTTGATTTGAGGATGGGCTCGTTCCCAGCCCGGTGTTGACGCAGCGGCCTGTCTGACCGACGTATATCTTGCCACAAGTGAATGGTATTAGATTTAGCCACTGCTTTCTATACTGCCGGGTGTGGGGAGTGACAGTACATATTCTCACGCACATAACAAAGGCATACGTGGCATCTGATGCTACTCTTAATATTTTGTTCTTTACTGCTCTAAACTAAGCATCAACTTTCTGTAGCATTGCAGCCAGGTTGCAGAGCGTTTTATGGAAATGCAGGAAGTAGAATACGCGTTGTGTTTCACGAGCGCTGACTGAACCTGTGCATGCGCACATCTTCAAATGGCGCTCAAGGTGCACAAGCACGCGCGTTCCTTCCTGATAGCGTCTTTACAGTCAGCCCTGACTGCGGGATTGTGGATTAGGGATCATTGGCCCTGCGGCGGCTACTCACCGGGGCCAACGCGCTCATGTATTGCTGTACCTTATGTAGTCAAGTATAACAAATAGTTTTTTGTACCGGACATGTCCTCTACATCGGTTTTGCCTCCGGCGTCTCGGCAACCAGAGCCTGCTGAGGTATGCCGCCGGAGGGCGCGGGCGTTTGAGTAAACAGTTTCGGGTTACACTTTCGGAATCGGAGGGACGCGCCCGCACCGGGGCCAACGCGCTCATGTATTGCTGTACCTTATGTAGTCAAGTATAACAAATAGTTTTTTGTACCGGACATGTCCTCTACATCGGTTTTGCCTCCGGCGTCTGCGCAACCAGAGCCTGCTGAGGTATGCCGCCGGAGGGCGCGGGCGTTTGAGTAATCAGTTTCAGGTTACACTTTCGGAATCGGAGGGACGCGCCCGCACCGGGGCCAACGCGCTCATGTATTGCTGTACCTTATGTAGTCAAGTATAACAAATAGTTTTATGTACCGGACATGTCCAATACATCGGTTTTGCCTCCGGCGTCTCGGCAACCAGATCCTGCTGAGGTATGCCGCCGGAGGGCGCGGGCGTTTGAGTAAACAGTTTCGGGTTACACTTTCGGAATCGGAGGGACGCGCCCGCACCGGGGCCAACGCGCTCATGTATTGCTGTACCTTATGTAGTCAAGTATAACAAATAGTTTTATGTACCGGACATGTCCAATACATCGGTTTTGCCTCCGGCGTCTGGCGGCAACCAGATCCTGCTGAGGTATGCCGCCGGAGGGCGCGGGCGTTTGAGTAAACAGTTTCGGGTTACACTTTCGGAATCGGAGGGACGCGCCCGCACCGGGGCCAACGCGCTCATGTATTGCTGTACCTTATGTAGTCAAGTATAATAAATAGTTTTATGTACCGGACATGTCCACTACATCGGTTTTGCCTCCGGCGTCTGGCGGCAACTAGAGCCTGCTGAGGTATGCCGCCGGAGGGCGCGGGCGTTTGAGTAAACAGTTTCGGGTTACACTTTCGGAATCGGAGGGACGCGCCCGCACCGGGGCCAACGCGCTCATGTATCTGTGTACCTTATGTAGTCAAGTATAATAAATAGTTTTATGTACCGGACATGTCCAATAGATCGGTTTTGCCTCCGGCGTCTGGCAACCAGATCCTGCTGAGGTATGCCGCCGGAGGGCGCGGGCGTTTGAGTAAACAGTTTCGGGTTACACTTTCGGAATCGGAGGGACGCGCCCGCAGCGGGGCCAACGCGCTCATGTATTGCTGTACCTTATGTAGTCAAGTATAATAAATAGTTTTTTGTACCGGACATGTCCACTACATCGGTTTTGCCTCCGGCGTCTGGCGGCAACTAGATCCTGCTGAGGTATGCCGCCGGAGGGCGCGGGCGTTTGAGTAAACAGTTTCGGGTTACACTTTCGGAATCGGAGGGACGCGCCCGCACCGGGGCCAACGCGCTCATGTATCTGTTGTACCTTATGTAGTCAAGTATAATAAATAGTTTTTTGTACCGGACATGTCCACTACATCGGTTTTGCCTCCGGCGTCTGGCAACTAGATCCTGCTGAGGTATGCCGCCGGAGGGCGCGGGCGTTTGAGTAAACAGTTTCGGGTTACACTTTCGGAATCGGAGGGACGCGCCCGCACCGGGGCCAACGCGCTCATGTATTGCTGTACCTTATGTAGTCAAGTATAATAAATAGTTTTTTGTACCGGACATGTCCACTACATCGGTTTTGCCTCCGGCGTCTGGCAACCAGATCCTGCTGAGGTATGCCGCCGGAGGGCGCGGGCGTTTGAGTAAACAGTTTCGGGTTACACTTTCGGAATCGGAGGGACGCGCCCGCACCGGGGCCAACGCGCTCATGTATTGCTGTACCTTATGTAGTCAAGTATAATAAATAGTTTTTTGTACCGGACATGTCCTCTACATCGGTTTTGCCTCCGGCGTCTGGCGGCAACTAGATCCTGCTGAGGTATGCCGCCGGAGGGCGCGGGCGTTTGAGTAAACAGTTTCGGGTTACACTTTCGGAATCGGAGGGACGCGCCTGCACCGGGGCCAACGCGCTCATGTATCTGCTGTACCTTATGTAGTCAAGTATAATAAATAGTTTTTTGTACCGGACATGTCCATTACATCGGTTTCGCCTCCGGCGTCTCGGCAACCAGATCCTGCTGAGGTATGCCGCCGGAGGGCGCGGGCGTTTGAGTAAACAGTTTCGGGTTACACTTTCGGAATCGGAGGGACGCGCCGCACCGGGGCCAACGCGCTCATGTATTGCTGTACCTTATGTAGTCAAGTATAATAAATAGTTTTTTGTACCGGACATGTCCATTACATCGGTTTTGCCTCCGGCGTCTGGCAACCAGATCCTGCTGAGGTATGCCGCCGGAGGGCGCGGGCGTTTGAGTAAACAGTTTCGGGTTACACTTTCGGAATCGGAGGGACGCGCCCGCACCGGGGCCAACGCGCTCATGTATTGCTGTACCTTATGTAGTCAAGTATAATAAATAGTTTTATGTACCGGACATGTCCACTACATCGGTTTTGCCTCCGGCGTCTGGCGGCAACCAGAGCCTGCTGAGGTATGCCGCCGGAGGGCGCGGGCGTTTGAGTAAACAGTTTCGGGTTACACTTTCGGAATCGGAGGGACGCGCCCGCACCGGGGCCAACGCGCTCATGTATTGCTGTACCTTATGTAGTCAAGTATAACAAATAGTTTTTTGTACCGGACATGTCCACTACATCGGTTTCGCCTCCGGCGTCTGGCAACCAGATCCTGCTGAGGTATGCCGCCGGAGTGGCGCGGGCGTTTGAGTAAACAGTTTCGGGTTACACTTTCGGAATCGGAGGACGCGCCCGCACCGGGGCCAACGCGCTCATGTATTGCTGTACCTTATGTAGTCAAGTATAATAAATAGTTTTTTGTACCGGACATGTCCACTACATCGGTTTTGCCTCCGGCGTCTGGCAACTAGATCCTGTTGAGGTATGCCGCCGGAGGGCGCGGGCGTTTGAGTAAACAGTTTCGGGTTACACTTTCGGAATCGGAGGGACGCGCCCGCACCGGGGCCAACGCGCTCATGTATTGCTGTACCTTATGTAGTCAAGTATAACAAATAGTTTTTTGTACCGGACATGTCCTCTACATCGGTTTTGCCTCCGGCGTCTGGCGGCAACTAGAGCCTGCTGAGGTATGCCGCCGGAGGGCGCGGGCGTTTGAGTAAACAGTTTCGGGTTACACTTTCGGAATCGGAGGGACGCGCCCGCACCGGGGCCAACGCGCTCATGTATTGCTGTACCTTATGTAGTCAAGTATAATAAATAGTTTTATGTACCGGACATGTCCACTACATCGGTTTTGCCTCCGGCGTCTGGCAACCAGATCCTGCTGAGGTATGCCGCCGGAGGGCGCGGGCGTTTGAGTAAACAGTTTCGGGTTACACTTCGGAATCGGAGGGACGCGCCCGCACCGGGGCCAACGCGCTCATGTATTGCTGTACCTTATGTAGTCAAGTATAACAAATAGTTTTTTGTACCGGACATGTCCTCTACATCGGTTTTGCCTCCGGCGTCTGGTGGCAACTAGAGCCTGCTGAGTGTATGCCGCCGGAGGGCGCGGGCGTTTGAGTAAACAGTTTCGGGTTACACTTTCGGAATCAGAGGGACGCGCCCGCACCGGGGCCAACGCGCTCATGTATCTGCTGTACCTTATGTAGTCAAGTATAACAAATAGTTTTTTGTACCGGACATGTCCACTACATCGGTTTTGCCTCCGGCGTCTGGCAACTCAGATCCTGCTGAGGTATGCCGCCGGAGGTGCGCGGGCGTTTGAGTAAACAGTTTCGGGTTACACTTTCGGATCGGAGGGACGCGCCTGCACCGGGGCCGAACGCGCTCATGTATCTGCTGTACCTTACGTGGTTAAGTATAATAAATAGTTATGTACCGAACATGTCTAATCAGATCGGTTTTGCCTCCGGCGTCTCGGCAACCAGATCCCGTTGAGGTATGCCGCCGGAGGGCGCGGGCGTTTGAGTAAACAGTTTCGGGTTACACTTTCGGAATCGGAGGACGCGCCCGCACCGGGGCCAACGCGCTCATGCATTGCTGTACCTTATGTAGTCAAGTATAATGAATGGTTTGCGTACCGGACATGTCCATTACATCGGTTTTGCTCTCCGGCGTCTGCGGCAACTCAGAGCCTGTTGATGTCATGCCGCCGGAGGGCGGGGCGTTTGAGTAAAGAGTTTCGGGTTACACTTGCGGAATCAGAGGGACGTGCCCGCACCGGATCCAACGCGCTCATGCATCCGTGTGCCTTGCGTAGTTAAGTATACGAATAGTTTTGTACCGAACATGCTCAATAGATCGGTTTGCCTGCGTTCGGTAACCAGATCCTGCTGAGGCATGTCCGCCGGAGGGCGCGGGCGTTTGAGTAAAACAGTTTCGGGTTACACTTTCGGAATCGAGGACGCGCCCGCAGCGGGGCCAACGCGCCTGCGTATTGCTCGTACCTTACGTAGTCAGTATACATAACCAGGTTTTGTACCGGACATGTCCACTACATCGGCTCTGCCTCCGGCGTCTCGGCAACCAGAGATCCCAGCTGAGGTATGCCGGCGGAGGGCGAGGCGTTTGAGTAATACAGTTTCAGGTTACACTTTCGGGAATCGGAGGACGCGCCCGCACCGGGGCCAACGCGCTCATGTATTGTTGTACCTTACGTAGTCAAGTATAATTAATAGTTTTATGTACCGGACATGTCCACTACATCGGTTTCACCTCCGGCGTCTGGCAACTAAATCCCGCTGAGGTATGCCGCCGGAGGAAGCGGGCGTTTGAGTAAACAGTTTCGGGTTGCACTTTCGGAATCGAAGGGACGCGCCCGCACCGGGGCCAACGCGCTCATGTATTGCTGTACCTTATGTAGTCAAGTATAACAAATAGTTTTTTGTACAGGACATGTCCTCTACATCGGTTTTGCCTCCGGCGTCTGGTGGCAACTAGATCCTGCTGAGGTATGCCGCCGTAGGGAGCGGGCGTTTGAGTAATCAGTTTCGGGTTACACTTTCGGAATCGGAGGACGCGCCCGCACCGGGGCCAACGCGCTCATGTATTGCTGTACCTTATGTAGTCAAGTATAACAAATAGTTTTTTGTACAGGACATGTCCTCTACATCGGTTTTGCCTCCGGCGTCTGGTGGCAACTAGATCCTGCTGTGGTATGCCGCCGGAGGGCGCGGGCGTTTGAGTAAACAGTTTCGGGTTACACTTTCGGAATCGGAGGGACGCGCCCGCACCGGGGCCAACGCGCTCATGTATTGCTGTACCTTATGTAGTCAAGTATAACAAATAGTTTCTTGTACAGGACATGTCCTCTACATCGGTTTTGCCTCCGGCGTCTGGCGGCAACTAGATCCTGCTGTGGTATGCCGCCGGAGGGCGCGGACGTTTGAGTAATCAGTTTCGGGTTACACTTTCGGAATCGGAGGGACGCGCCCGCACCGGGGCCAACGCGCTCATGTATTGCTGTACCTTATGTAGTCAAGTATAACAAATAGTTTTTTGTACCGGACATGTCCATCTACATCGGTTTTGCCTCCGGCGTCTGGCAACCAGATCCTGCTGAGGTATGCCGCCGGAGGGCGCGGGCGTTTGAGTAAACAGTTTCGGGTTGCACTTTCGGAATCGGAGGGACGCGCCCGCACCGGGGCCAACGCGCTCATGTGTTGCTGTACCTTGCGTAGTCAAGTATAACAAATAGTTTTATGTACCGGACATGTCCGCTACATCGGTTTTGCCTCCGGCGTCTGGCGGCAACTAGAGCCTGCTGAGGTATGCCGCCGGAGGGCGCGGGCGTTTGAGTAAACAGTTTCGGGTTACACTTTCGGAATCGGAGGGACGCGCCCGCACCGGGGCCAACGCGCTCATGTATCTGCTGTACCTTATGTAGTCAAGTATAACAAATAGTTTTTGTACCGGACATGTCCTCTACATCGGTTTTGCCTCCGGCGTCTGGCGGCAACTAGATCCTGCTGAGGTATGCCGCCGGAGGGCGCGGGCGTTTGAGTAAACAGTTTCGGGTTACACTTTCGGAATCGGAGGGACGCGCCCGCACCGGGGCCAACGCGCTCATGTATTGCTGTACCTTATGTAGTCAAGTATAACAAATAGTTTTTTGTACCGGACATGTCCTCTACATCGGTTTTGCCTCCGGCGTCTGGTGGCAACTAGATCCTGCTGAGGTATGCCGCCGTAGGGCGCGGGCGTTTGAGTAATCAGTTTCGGGTTACACTTTCGGAATCGGAGGGACGCGCCCGCACCGGGGCCAACGCGCTCATGTATTGCTGTACCTTATGTAGTCAAGTATAACAAATAGTTTTTTGTACAGGACATGTCCTCTACATCGGTTTCGCCTCCGGCGTCTGGCAACTAGAGCCTGCTGAGGTATGCCGCCGGAGGGCGCGGGCGTTTGAGTAAACAGTTTGGGGTTACACTTTCGGAATCGGATGGACGCGCCCGCACCGGGGTCAACGCGCTCATGTATTGCTGTACCTTATGTAGTCAAGTATAATAACTAGGTTTTTGTACCGGACATGTCCACTACATCGGTTTCGCAACTAAAGCCCGCTGAAGTATGCGTGAGAGTAAACACTTTCAAGTTACACTTTCGGAATCGGAGGGGCGCGCCCGCACAGGGGCCAACGCGCTCATGTATTGATGTACCTTATCTAGTCAAGTATAATAAATAGTTTTATGTTCCGGACATCTCCACTACATCGGTTTTGCCTCCGGCGTCTGGCAACTAGATCCTGCTGTGGTATGCCGCCGTAGGGAGCGGGCGTTTGAGTAATCAGTTTCGGGTTACACTTTCGGAATCGGAGGGACGCGCCCGCACCGGGGCCAGCGCGCCCGCGTATTGCTGTACCTTATGTAGTCAAGTATAACTAATAGTTTTTTGTACCGGACATGTCCTCTACATCGGTTTTGCCCCCGGCGTCTGGTGGCAACTCAGAGCCTGCTGAGGCATGCCGCCGGAGGGAGCGGGCGTTTGAGTAATCAGTTTCGGGTTACACTTTTGGAATCGGAGGGACGTGCCCGCACCGGGGCCAACGCGCTCATGTATTGCTGTACCTTATGTAGTCAAGTATAACTAATAGTTTTTTGTACCGGACATGTCCTCTAGATCGGCTTTACCTCCGGCGTCTGGTGGCAACTAGAGCCTGCTGAGGTATGCCGCCGGAGGGAGCGGGCGTTTGGGTAATCAGTTTCAAGTTACACTTTTGGAATCGGAGGGACGTGCCCGCACCGGGGCCAACGCGCTCATGTATTGCTGTACCTTATGTAGTCAAGTATAACAAATAGTTTTTGTACCGGACATGTCCTCTACATCAGTTTTGCCCCGGCGTCTGGCGGCAACTAGAGCCTGCTGAGGTATGCCGCCGGAGGGCGCGGGCGTTTCTGTAAACAGTTTCGGGTTGCACATTCGGAATCGGAGGGACGCGCCCGCACCGGGGCCAACGCGCTCATGTATTCCTGTACCTTATGTAGTCAAGTATAACAAGTAGTTTTTTGTACCGGACATGTCCTCTACATCGGTTTTGCCACCGGCGTCTGGCGGCAACTAGAGCCTGCTGGGGTATGCCGCCGGAGGGCGCGGGCGTTTGGGTAAACAGTTTCGGGTTACACTTTCGGAATCGGAGGGACGCTCCCGCACGCGGGGCCAACGCGCTCATGTATTGCTGTACCTTATGTAGTCAAGTATAATAACTAGTTTTTTGTACCGGACACGTCCATTACATCGGTTTCGACTCCGGCGTCTGGCAACTAGAGTCCTGCTGTGGTATGCCGCCGGAGGGCGCGGGCGTGTGAGTAAACAGTTTCAGGTTACACTTGCGGAATCGCAGGGACGCGCCCGCACCGGGGCCAACGCGCTCATGTATTGCTGTACCTTATGTAGTCAAGTATAATAAATAGTTTTTTTGTACCAGACATGTCCACTACATCGGTTTCACAACTAGAGCCTGCACCGGGGCCCACGCGCTCATGTATTGCTGTACTCTTACGTAGTCAAATATAATTAATAATTTTATGTACCGGACATGTCCACTACATCGGTTTCACCTCCGGCGTCTGGCAACTAAATCCCGCTGAGGTATGCCGCCGGAGGAAGCGGGCGTTTGAGTAAACAGTTTTGGGTTACACTTTCGAAATCGGAGGGACGCGCCCGCACCGGGGCCAACGCGCTCATGTATTGCTGTACCTTATGTAGTCAAGTATAACAAATAGTTTTTTGTACAGGACATGTCCTCTACATCGGTTTTGCCTCCGGCGTCTGGCGGCAACTAGAGCCTGCTGAGGTATGCCGTCGGAGGGCGCGGGCGTTTGAGTAAACAGTTTCGGGTTGCACTTTCGGAATCGGAGGGACGCGCTCGCACCGGGGCCAACGCGCTCATGTATTGCTGTACCTTATGTAGTCAAGTATAACAAATAGTTTTTTGTACAGGACATGTCCTCTACATCGGTTTTGCCTCCGGCGTCTGGCGGCAACTAGAGCCTGCTGAGGTATGCCGTCGGAGGGCGCGGGCGTTTGAGTAAACAGTTTCGGGTTGCACTTTCGGAATCGGAGGGACGCGCCCGCACCGGGGCCAACGCGCTCATGTATTGCTGTACCTTATGTAGTCAAGTATAACAAATAGTTTTTTGTACCGGACATGTCCTCTACATCGGTTTTGCCTCCGGCGTCTGGCGGCAACTAGAGCCTGCTGAGGTATGCCGTCCGGAGGGCGCGGGCGTTTGAGTAAACAGTTTCGGGTTGCACTTTCGGAATCGGAGGGACGCGCCCGCACCGGGGCCAACGCGCTCATGTATTGCTGTACCTTATGTAGTCAAGTATAACAAATAGTTTTTTGTACCGGACATGTCCTCTACATCGGTTTTGCCTCCGGCGTCTGGCGGCAACTAGAGCCTGCTGAGGTATGCCGTCGGAGGGCGCGGGCGTTTGAGTAAACAGTTTCGGGTTACACTTTCGGAATCGGAGGGACGCGCCCGCACCGGGGCCAACGCGCTCATGTATTGCTGTACCTTATGTAGTCAAGTATAACAAATAGTTTTTTGTACAGGACATGTCCTCTACATCGGTTTTGCCTCCGGCGTCTGGTGGCAACTAGATCCTGCTGTGGTATGCCGCCGTAGGGAGCGGACGTTTGAGTAATCAGTTTCGGGTTACACTTTCGGAATCGGAGGGACGCGCCCGCACCGGGGCCAACGCGCTCATGTATTGCTGTACCTTATGTAGTCAAGTATAACAAATAGTTTTTGTACAGGACATGTCCTCTACATCGGTTTCGCCTCCGGCGTCTGGCAACTAGAGCCTGCTGAGGTATGCCGTCGGAGGGCGCGGGCGTTTGAGTAAACAGTTTCGGGTTGCACTTTCGGAATCGGAGGGACGCGCCCGCACCGGGGCCAACGCGCTCATGTATTGCTCTACCTTATGTAGTCAAGTATAACAAATAGTTTTTTGTACCGGACATGTCCTCTACATCGGTTTTGCCTCCGGCGTCTGGTGGCAACTCGAGCCTGCTGAGGTATGCCGTCGGAGGGCGCGGGCGTTTGAGTAAACAGTTTCGGGTTGCACTTTCGGAATCGAAGGGACGCGCCCGCACCGGGGCCAACGCGCTCATGTATTGCTGTACCTTATGTAGTCAAGTATAACAAATAGTTTTTTGTACAGGACATGTCCTCTACATCGGTTTCGCCTCCGGCGTCTGGTGGCAACTAGATCCTGCTGTGGTATGCCGCCGTAGGGAGCGGGCGTTTGAGTAATCAGTTTCGGGTTACACTTTCGGAATCGGAGGGACGCGCCCGCACCGGGGCCAACGCGCTCATGTATTGCTGTACCTTATGTAGTCAAGTATAACAAATAGTTTTTTGTACAGGACATGTCCTCTACATCGGTTTTGCCTCCGGCGTCTGGTGGCAACTAGATCCTGCTGTGGTATGCCGCCGTAGGGAGCGGGCGTTTGAGTAATCAGTTTCGGGTTACACTTTCGGAATCGGAGGGACGCGCCCGCACCGGGGCCAACGCGCTCATGTATTGCTGTACCTTATGTAGTCAAGTATAACAAATAGTTTTTTGTACAGGACATGTCCTCTACATCGGTTTCGCCTCCGGCGTCTGGCAACTAGAGCCTGCTGAGGTATGCCGCCGGAGGGCGCGGGCGTTTGAGTAAACAGTTTGGGGTTACACTTTCGGAATCGGATGGACGCGCCCGCACCGGGGTCAACGCGCTCATGTATTGCTGTACCTTATGTAGTCAAGTATAATAACTAGGTTTTTGTACCGGACATGTCCACTACATCGGTTTCGCAACTAAAGCCTGCTGAAGTATGCGTGAGTAAACACTTTCAAGTTACACTTTCGGAATCGGAGGGGCGCGCCCGCACAGGGGCCAACGCGCTCATGTATTGATGTACCTTATCTAGTCAAGTATAATAAATAGTTTTATGTTCCGGACATCTCCACTACATCGGCTTCGCCTCCGGCGTCTGGCAACTAGATCCTGCTGTGGTATGCCGCCGTAGGGAGCGGGCGTTTGAGTAATCAGTTTCGGGTTACACTTTCGGAATCGGAGGGACGCGCCCGCACCGGGGCCAGCGCGCTCATGTATTGCTGTACCTTATGTAGTCAAGTATAACTAATAGTTTTTTGTACCGGACATGTCCTCTACATCGGTTTTGCCCCCGGCGTCTGGTGGCAACTAGAGCCTGCTGAGGTATGCCGCCGGAGGGAGCGGGCGTTTGAGTAATCAGTTTCGGGTTACACTTTTGGAATCGGAGGGACGTGCCCGCACCGGGGCCAACGCGCTCATGTATTGCTGTACCTTATGTAGTCAAGTATAACTAATAGTTTTTTGTACCGGACATGTCCTCTAGATCGGCTTTACCTCCGGCGTCTGGTGGCAACTAGAGCCTGCTGAGGTATGCCGCCGGAGAGAGCGGGCGTTTGAGTAATCAGTTTCAAGTTACACTTTTGGAATCGGAGGGACGTGCCCGCACCGGGGCCAACGCGCTCATGTATTGCTGTACCTTATGTAGTCAAGTATAACTAATAGTTTTTTGTACCGGACATGTCCTCTACATCAGTTTTGCCCCCGGCGTCTGGCGGCAACTAGAGCCTGCTGAGGTATGCCGCCGGAGGGCGCGGGCGTTTCTGTAAACAGTTTCGGGTTGCACATTCGGAATCGGAGGGACGCGCCCGCACCGGGGCCAACGCGCTCATGTATTCCTGTACCTTATGTAGTCAAGTATAACAAGTAGTTTTTTGTACCGGACATGTCCTCTACATCGGTTTTGCCACCGGCGTCTGGCGGCAACTAGAGCCTGCTGAGGTATGCCGCCGGAGGGCGCGGGCGTTTGGGTAAACAGTTTCGGGTTACACTTTCGGAATCGGAGGGACGCTTCCGCAGCGGGGCCAACGCGCTCATGTATTGCTGTACCTTATGTAGTCAAGTATAATAACTAGTTTTTTGTACCGGACACGTCCATTACATCGGGTTCGACTCCGGCGTCTGGCAACTAGGTCCTGCTGTGGTATGCCTCCGGAGGGCGCGGGCGTGTGAGTAAACAGTTTCAGGTTACACTTGCGGAATCGCAGGGACGCGCCCGCACCGGGGCCAACGCGCTCATGTATTGCTGTACCTTATGTAGTCAAGTATAATAAATAGTTTTTTTTGTACCAGACATGTCCACTACATCGGTTTCACAACTAGAGCCTGCACCGGGGCCCACGCGCTCATGTATTGCTGTACCTTACGTAGTCAAATATAATTAATAATTTTATGTACCGGACATGTCCACTACATCGGTTTCACCTCCGGCGTCTGGCAACTAAATCCCGCTGAGGTATGCCGCCGGAGGAAGCGGGCGTTTGAGTAAACAGTTTTGGGTTACACTTTCGAAATCGGAGGGACGCGCCCGCACCGGGGCCAACGCGCTCATGTATTGCTGTACCTTATGTAGTCAAGTATAACAAATAGTTTTTTGTACAGGACATGTCCTCTACATCGGTTTTGCCTACGGCGTCTGGCGGCAACTAGAGCCTGCTGAGGTATGCCGTCGGAGGGCGCGGGCGTTTGAGTAAACAGTTTCGGGTTGCACTTTCGGAATCGGAGGGACGCGCTCGCACCGGGGCCAACGCGCTCATGTATTGCTGTACCTTATGTAGTCAAGTATAACAAATAGTTTTTTGTACAGGACATGTCCTCTACATCGGTTTTGCCTCCGGCGTCTGGCGGCAACTAGAGCCTGCTGAGGTATGCCGTCGGAGGGCGCGGGCGTTTGAGTAAACAGTTTCGGGTTGCACTTTCGGAATCGGAGGGACGCGCCCGCACCGGGGCCGACGCGCTCATGTATTGCTGTACCTTATGTAGTCAAGTATAACAAATAGTTTTTTGTACCGGGCATGTCCTCTACATCGGTTTTGCCTCCGGCGTCTGGCGGCAACTAGAGCCTGCTGAGGTATGCCGTCGGAGGGCGCGGGCGTTTGAGTAAACAGTTTCGGGTTGCACTTTCGGAATCGGAGGGACGCGCCCGCACCGGGGCCAACGCGCTCATGTATTGCTGTACCTTATGTAGTCAAGTATAACAAATAGTTTTTTGTACCGGGCATGTCCTCTACATCGGTTTTGCCTCCGGCGTCTGGCGGCAACTAGAGCCTGCTGAGGTATGCCGTCGGAGGGCGCGGGCGTTTGAGTAAACAGTTTCGGGTTGCACTTTCGGAATCGGAGGGACGCGCCCGCACCGGGGCCAACGCGCTCATGTATTGCTGTACCTTATGTAGTCAAGTATAACAAATAGTTTTTTGTACAGGACATGTCCTCTACATCGGTTTTGCCTCCGGCGTCTGGTGGCAACTAGATCCTGCTGAGGTATGCCGCCGGAGGGCGCGGGCGTTTGGAGTAAACAGTTTCGGGTTATACTTTCGGAATCGGAGGGACGCACCCGCACCGGGGCCAACGCGCTCATGCATTGCTGTACCTTATGTAGTCAAGTATAACAAATAGTTTTTGTACAGGACATGTCCATCTACATCGGTTTCGCCTCCGGCGTCTGGCAACTAGAGCCTGCTGAGGTATGCCGCCGGAGGGCGCGGGCGTTTGAGTAAACAGTTTCGGGTTACACTTTCGGAATCGGAGGGACGCGCCCGCACCGGGGCCAACGCGCTCATGTATTGCTGCTACCTTATGTAGTCAAGTATAACAAATAGTTTTTTGTACCGGACATGTCCTCTACATCGGTTTTGCCTCCGGCGTCTGGTGGCAACTCGAGCCTGCTGAGGTATGCCGCCGGAGGGCGCGGGCGTTTGAGTAAACAGTTTCGGAGTTGCACTTTCAGGTTACACTCGTAACGCTTTATGCTGACACCGGGGCCAACATTGACGCTCATGTATTGCATGATACCTTATGTAGTCAAGTATAGCAAATAGTTTTTTGTACAGGACATGTCCTCTACATCAGTTTCGCCTCCGGCGTCTGGTGGCAACTAGATCCTGCGTGTCTGGTATGCCGCCGTAGGGAGCGGGCGTTTGAGCAATCAGTTTCGGGTTAACACTTTCGGAATCGGAGGGACGCGCTCCGCACCGGGGCCAACGCGCTCATGTATTGCTGTACCTTATGTAGTCAAGTATAACAAATAGCTTTTTGTACAGGACATGTCCTCTACATCGGTTTTGGCCTCCGGCGTCTGGTGGCAACTAGATCCTGCTGTGGTATGCCGCCGTAGGGAGCGGGCGTTTGAGCAATCAGTGTCAGGTTACACTTTCGGAATCGGAGGGACGCGCCCGCACCGGGGCCAACGCGCTCATGTATTGCTGTACCTTATGTAGTCAAGTATAACAAATAGTTTTTTGTACAGGACATGTCCTCTACCATCGGTTTCGCCTCCGGCGTCTGGCAACTAGAGCCTGCGTTGAGGTATGCCGCCGGAGGGCGCGGGCGTTTGAGTAAACAGTTTGGGGTTACACTTTCGGAATCGGATGGACGCGCCCCGCACCGGGGTCAACGCGCTCATGTATTGCTGTACCTTATGTAGTCAAGTATAATAACCAGGTTTTTGTACCGGACATGTCCACTACATCGGTTTCGGCAACTAAAGCCTGCTGAAGTATGCGTGAGATAAACACTTTCAAGTTACACTTTCGGAATCGGAGGGGCGCGCCCGCACAGGGGCCAACGCGCTCATGTATTGATGTACCTTAATCTAGTCAAGTATAATAAATAGTTTTATGTTCCGGACATCTCCACTACATCGGCTTTGCCTCCGGCGTCTGGCAACTAGATCCTTGCTGTGGTATGCCGCCGTAGGGAGCGGGCGTTTGAGTAATCAGTTTCGGGTTACACTTTCGGAATCGGAGGGACGCGCCCGCACCGGGGCCAGCGCGCTCATGTATTGCTGTACCTTATGTAGTCAAGTATAACTAATAGTTTTTTGTACCGGACATGTCCTCTACATCGGTTTTGCCCCCGGCGTCTGGTGGCAACTAGAGCCTGCTGAGGTATGCCGCCGGAGGGAGCGGGCGTTTGAGTAATCGGTTTCGGGTTACACTTTTGGAATCGGAGGGACGTGCCCGCACCGGGGCCAACGCGCTCATGTATTGCTGTACCTTATGTAGTCAAGTATAACTAATAGTTTTTTGTACCGGACATGTCCTCTAGATCGGCTTTACCTCCGGCGTCTGGTGGCAACTAGAGCCTGCTGAGGTATGCCGCCGGAGGAGAGCGGGCGTTTGAGTAATCAGTTTCAAGTTACACTTTTGGAATCGGAGGGACGTGCCCGCACCGGGGCCAACGCGCTCATGTATTGCTGTACCTTATGTAGTCAAGTATAACAAATAGTTTTTTGTACCGGACATGTCCTCTACATCAGTTTTGCCCCCGGCGTCTGGCGGCAACTAGAGCCTGCTGAGGTATGCCGCCGGAGGCGCGGGCGTTTCTGTAAACAGTTTCGGGTTGCACATTCGGAATCGGAGGGACGCGCCCGCACCGGGGCCAACGCGCTCATGTATTCCTGTACCTTATGTAGTCAAGTATAACAAGTAGTTTTTTGTACCGGACATGTCCTCTACATCGGTTTTGCCACCGGCGTCTGGCGGCAACTAGAGCCTGCTGAGGTATGCCGCCGGAGGGCGCGGGCGTTTGGGTAAACAGTTTCGGGTTACACTTTCGGAATCGGAGGGACGCTTCCGCAGCGGGGCCAACGCGCTCATGTATTGCTGTACCTTATGTAGTCAAGTATAATAACTAGTTTTTTGTACCGGACACGTCCATTACATCGGGTTCGACTCCGGCGTCTGGCAACTAGGTCCTGCTGTGGTATGCCGCCGGAGGGCGCGGGCGTGTGAGTAAACAGTTTCAGGTTACACTTGCGGAATCGCAGGGACGCGCCCGCACCGGGGCCAACGCGCTCATGTATTGCTGTACCTTATGTAGTCAAGTATAATAAATAGTTTTTTTTTTGTACCAGACATGTCCACTACATCGGTTTCACAACTAGAGCCTGCACCGGGGCCCACGCGCTCATGTATTGCTGTACCTTACGTAGTCAAATATAATTAATAATTTTATGTACCGGACATGTCCACTACATCGGTTTCACCTCCGGCGTCTGGCAACTAAATCCCGCTGAGGTATGCCGCCGGAGGAAGCGGGCGTTTGAGTAAACAGTTTTGGGTTACACTTTCGAAATCGGAGGGACGCGCCCGCACCGGGGCCAACGCGCTCATGTATTGCTGTACCTTATGTAGTCAAGTATAACAAATAGTTTTTTGTACAGGACATGTCCTCTACATCGGTTTTGCCTACGGCGTCTGGCGGCAACTAGAGCCTGCTGAGGTATGCCGTCGGAGGGCGCGGGCGTTTGAGTAAACAGTTTCGGGTTGCACTTTCGGAATCGGAGGGACGCGCTCGCACCGGGGCCAACGCGCTCATGTATTGCTGTACCTTATGTAGTCAAGTATAACAAATAGTTTTTTGTACAGGACATGTCCTCTACATCGGTTTTGCCTCCGGCGTCTGGCGGCAACTAGAGCCTGCTGAGGTATGCCGTCGGAGGGCGCGGGCGTTTGAGTAAACAGTTTCGGGTTGCACTTTCGGAATCGGAGGGACGCGCCCGCACCGGGGCCGACGCGCTCATGTATTGCTGTACCTTATGTAGTCAAGTATAACAAATAGTTTTTTGTACCGGGCATGTCCTCTACATCGGTTTTGCCTCCGGCGTCTGGCGGCAACTAGAGCCTGCTGAGGTATGCCGTCGGAGGGCGCGGGCGTTTGAGTAAACAGTTTCGGGTTGCACTTTCGGAATCGGAGGGACGCGCCCGCACCGGGGCCAACGCGCTCATGTATTGCTGTACCTTATGTAGTCAAGTATAACAAATAGTTTTTGTACCGGGCATGTCCTCTACATC